>QKWP01000780.1:103910-144111 GCA_003550325.1 Gigaspora rosea
AGATCTTTGTTTATTTTTTTTTGTTTATAATTTAGATCTTCTATCAATTTTACATTGTTTCTTCGTTTTCTTTTTGTTTTTTTTTGGTTTGGTTTCATTTTTTTTAGTTTTGTTTTGTTTTTTTTTTATTTGTATTTTTTTTTATTTTTTAATTTTTTTTACTTTATTTTTACACTTTACCACTAGCACTTTGCAAGAAATTCAATAACTTTTCAGCACTTTGCGCAAGCCAACTCAGTCTTTCGACACTTTGCAAGAACACACAACACCTTTCTTTAGCAATTTCGAACGTTCAAGAATGCTAGTTTTCGCAAGTATTCGCAAGTTTTCACAAGATTTCGTTTTATTTATTTTTTCGTTTCATGTTTTTTGTTTTTGTTTTTATTGTCCGAAGTGTAGCGAGAACTTTACGGTATAGTCATAGACCAGATTTTGTGTGTGTTTATGTCCGTACTATTTTTGGATATGATGATCATTGTTATATGTCCGCACTATTTTTGGATATGATGATCATTGTTATACTTATTATTAGCCAATTTTTTTATTTTATTTTTAGCTAATAAGTAACTGCGTGACGTTGTCACGAACGGAAAGTGGATTTTCAGCGAGTTACAGGTTAAACCAGTTTTGGTATAAGTTTCTTGCTTTTTTTTTTCAACAAAAGCTGAACTCGGGTTTTGTTGGAAAAAAAAAGCCCCATAGAGTATGTACAAATATAGAAATACATTCAGAAGTCACAAGGATAGATAAACCAATCAGATACAAAAGAGACACGGCATTCCGGTATTTCAGATTTTGATGCCCAATAGTATTTTTCAATCTGCTTTTTCTGTCTGTCCTTTTATTAAATTTTACGGTGGTTTTATATTAAAATAAGATGTCGCCTATTATTATATTAAAACAAGATGACGCCTTAATTATTATTACTATATTAAAACAGGATGGCGCCTCAGAAAGAACTATTCTTTTTAACAAATTCAAATACATGGCATTTGAATTTGTTAAAACAATCAACCTTAATTATATTATTTTTTTTTATATTGTATTTGCTGTTTCTTCAAAGGTTATTAATCTATTCTCCTCCTCTAAGCGCTCTTGCATTCTTTTACAGTTTTTAATACGTAGAAGCCTTTCGAAAGTAAATGGACTTAAAAGAATATCTTTAAGAGACCGAACCTGAGATATAGCTACAAATGATAAACCAGCAGAGAATTCTTTTTTACCGAGATCAACGACAGCCTTTGATAGAGTTAATCCTTGCAACTTGTGTGTTGTTATGGCCCACGCGAGAGAAAGCAGAATTTGGAGACGAGAACATATCCCATTCTTACCTTCCCAGGTGCGTTAAACAGGAACAATTGGTATGACTTGAATTCCATTTGAGCATGTAAAGATAGGACCACGATATTCATCAAATGCAACTAGAACAGCTGTAGGTAGGGAATTAGGACTAACTTTATCTTTAAACAAAATATCTTCTATTGTTCCCATTGCACCATTAACAAGACCAGCAGAGATCCAGAGGTTCGTATTAAGTATCACACGTGCTTTTTTTGATAATAGGATTTCTGACTCAAGCCCTTTTGCCATATCAGAATCTGCAGACGAAGCTCCAGAACCCGTATGAACAGCATAAATTTTAACAATTGGTTGGTTTAATGAAAGAAGTTTAGTAAGGTTAACTTCATCAACTTCTTTCCATTTTGTAAAAATATTAGTAGCGCTGAAAAATTCCTTTCGTTCAGCTTCAGGTAGTTATTCTGGAACCCGCGTCATCAATAGCTCCCAATCAGATTGAATAGAATCACCATTACGCAAATGTAATAAAAGATTTCTAAATCGACATTGTTCGTGTGAATTACCAGCTTGTCATTGTACAACATCAAGTTTGTACACTTCTCGAAATTGGTAATATATTTTCCGTCCATCTTTAGACAATGAATCTGCTTTACGAATATCTTGAGAATACATAGACAAATCACATACTGGTAGAAGCTGTCCAAAATCACCAACAAAGATAACTGATTTGCCTCCAAATGGTATGTTATTATTATTTGGAAACGCTTGACGTAACCTCAAATCAATTATAGCAAGCTGCTGACGTTCCCACCATACTCATCTCATCAATAATTACATATTCTACTTTCTGCAATTTATTTTGAAGCGTTTTTAGACCATTACCTTCAAGATCATAATTTGTTCCCGTAATTGGAATAGAAAGTGCCGAATATATAGTGCTTCCTTGAATATTAAAAGCAGCGACACCCATTGGAGCTAGCACAAGCAAAACGTCTCCTTCTATTCCGTTGTTTCTTGCCAATTTACGAAGCATTTTTCGGATGGCCTTAATAAGGTGGGACTTTCCAGTTCCTGCGGTGCCCATGATAATTATTCTCAATGGCTCCGAAAATTGATTTGAAATTAGGGTACTGTAATGGGATTCTATTTTGTCATATATCATTCTTTGTTTACTGTTTAGAGTTTCAATATCGATTTCTATTAGATCGTCTTCAACTACAACATTATCACGAATTGCTTGTTGAATGAAGCCTTCAACATTTATATGTTCCGGATACCTTAATTAGGGTTGTATTACATAAATTACAATTTTACATTACATGTAATTTACGTAAGTTTAAGAAACTAAATTTCATGTAATTTTTATTACGTCATAAATTAAGTACCAGAGTTACAAAAATTCGATTGAATGTTTGAATCGCCGAAAATTTGATTCTGAGACTACCGTAAATCCTCGAAATAATGGGCATGGGCGTTATTCTGAATTAAGCTTAATTCAGGCCAAAATTCGAAATAACGGCCATGCCCGTTATTTCGAAAATTTACGGTAAATGTCGTGTGTTCAAAATTACAAATTACATGAAAATTAACTTTCCGTAAACTTACGTAAAAATTACATAAAATTACTGAATTACGAAAATTACGGTCACTTGACAACCCTGACCTTAATTGACTTTCACCAACCCAATCGTAATTTATGTCTACAGCACGATTACCAAGATTAAAATAATGTGTTTGTGTTCCTGGCACCATATCTGACAGTATCATCCAGTCAGGTCGCTGTCTATGTTCTTTCTGCACATTATCCTGATCTTGGTCATCTGAATCGATATCATCTGCTTCAAAACTATTTGTTGCAAACCCAATTAAGTCATCTGGACCATCGTTTATTTCTGAAAAATGCCGATTGTATAATTCCTCCTATGAGGGATCTATTTTCAGTGTGTTCGGAGAGGTCCTTATGACTAACATGGAGAAGAACTTTTATTCGACAAAATTCTTCACATTGAGGTCCATTTGGATCCGAGGCCAAATGCGAACTATATTTTCATTCCTACATTGTACCCAATTTCCTTTAACTAATTTATATCGTTGATATAGTTTAAAGAGCGAAAGATTTTGAAGCTTTGTAGATCTGCTCCAATATTTCTGTAAAGGTGATCTATCTGTTTTTCTACCATTAGTTTCATTATTGTGTTCACCACTATCACGGAGCCAACGATTCGCTTCCTTATTAAGATTCAGACTAACAAAATTTTTACTACAATGATAGAGCGGTATTTGAAGAAGAAGGTGACAGGTTTCTTGGGCCAAAATATCACGTTCTGCAACTGTATGCAGTAACAATTTCTGAAATGCTTTAATGGCTGGATCACCAGGCCTACTATCGCGAAGAGTTTCATTTAACACTTCTGAAAAACCAAGGGACCGTGGTTCAGCTTTACTAGCATATTTAGAAACATATTGTAAAGCTGCATGAATTGACAAGATAGGTTTAAGATCAACATTTGCCCGCCATCCTTGGAGTTGTAGTCAGTCATGTGGATTAACTAGAGGGTCATTTCTTTTTGTAATTAATTCTAGTTGACCATTTTCATTATGCAAAATTGTTTTATCATTCAAGACCTTTGGAAATCCAAATCTACATACTTGTTCACCAGTTTGCTTATTAGTTCACAAACAGTAAGAAGTGCTACAGTGTATATGTCGTTGTAATTTATTTATTAATTCGATATAATCTTGCAGGTCGTCGTTGAGATCTTCTAAAGGTTTTTGACACAGATGTTTAGCTGGTAAGGGTGCATTCAGTCCAGGGTTTATTGTTGTGACTAGGGAATCCAGATACTGCACTACTTCTTCTATTTTTTCTGGATTATTGCTTATTTCATTCCACTCAATCATAGGTGCTTCTTTTCTTTTGGCAATACCATGCACATGGACACTGCTGCGGTGTTGCCACTCAAACCGATACTACCAATCTGACAGTTTCCATTTAGGTATCAAGACTTTTTCGAAAAAAACTTTAAATCGCTTTTCAAAAAACCATGCAGCAATGTGTAGATTTTCAATAAGGTCTTTACGCCGACGTTTACTAGCTTCTTGATCGGTTTCTCTTTCCACGGGATTCTCTTCATTAGGCATAAGTTTATGTAAATCAGGCCAGTACATATCTGCAGCAATGAATGTAAAAAATACCATTCCTTCAGGTCCTAACTGCCTTATCATATCTGTCAGCTCAGATCTACGCCGCATCCAATATTGACGAGTACCGCATAGACCTTCACCATATCTGATCACTCGGTCTGCCATATAGGTGTCATTTTGCATTAATTCCAGAACTTTATCTATGGTAAGTTGTTCTTCTTCCAAATTCTGTTTGACAAATACCCGCCCTTCTGATAATGCTCTCCATCTCATCAATGAATTTAACGCAAAATAACGCCAACGTGGATAGCGAGCAAACCGTCCGTCTTTATATAACATTAAGTGCTTAAAGTATTCTGCAGGTTTTACTTCTCGTATTCGATGAGCATGAAGATCAGCAGCGCCTCTAGGATATAGTGTGGGGAATGCTCTTACCATATATCCGGCTGTACTAAATTCATTTATAGGATTACATTCATTATGTAGCCAATCAATATGATCTGTTTGCATTCAATTAAGAGCACTATTAATCGCACTATCTTCATTCTGCCCAGGTAATACAGAAGGCACAAAAGTTTGTGAAATAAAGTCCTTATTTAATTCGTTATTTTGATTTTGATCCATGCAAGGCTCATTTTGTTCTTCATCTTCATTGTCTGTGAGTCTTGGAAGCTGATCAATAATAGAACCATTATCGGGTAAGGATTCCAAAATTTTATTGTCTATACTAATCTCACGATAAAATATATTATTTGCCTTCAGCCATCGAAGAGCCTGAATTACTTTTCCTCTACTGACGTTAAAATCATGAAATGTGGGTCTGTTAATAGAATAGCACCGGACAATTAATATATCCAACGATGATGGGTCACGTGGAAGGCGAGTTACAAAGCCTTGCAAATCCTGTGGAAAATTTATAACATTTCCACGATATGCGTATTGCCCCCCACGCAAGTTGTATACAGAAATCACAGGAAATACTTGTGCTATAAGCATTTCTTCAACGATGGTTAAATCCTTAAGTTCATATGGAACTTCACCTTTACAAAATTTTAAGCAGATTAAGCAATCCATGTTTAGTTTTTTTAAGAAATGCGAATATTAAATAATTCTATTTTATTAAACAAGATTAACACAAAATTTTATACCGGGATTCATATTATTCTCTGCTGAGAATTTTTTAGGGCATGTTTTTTCATTATGACACCGACGACATTCCTCTCTAAAGAGATCTATAGAAGGAAATCTTTCTTCACATGATTTACATTCTTTATTTTCAAATTTACTGATGATATCTCGAAATTTATTCAATAGTTCACGGTTAGCTCTTTCAAGAATGTTTTCCAATCCATCATTCTCAACTACATTTAACGTGTTTTGAAGAGTATTATTAGAAGCTCGTTTCTTACGCATATTTGATGCGTTTTGTAAATTCCTCTTATTACGCTCCTCTTCCGTCTCTAAGGCACGTTTATTTCGCATGTTATTTGCATTTCGTAAACTTCTTTCAATCCGTTGTTCAGCACTCTTACTAGCTTTCCTTTGGTGATATCGACTGCGCATTCTGGTGAGCCGGGCTTCACGTTTTTCTTCAGTTTCTTCTGCTCTCTTTTGCCGTTTCCTTCTATTTTCACGTTCTTGACATGTTTCTTCGCTATTAAGGCTTTCATTCTCCTTATCAGCATTGGTCTCAGAAAAAGTGCTTTGAAAACTCTGAAATGCATTTACATTATATTGTTAAACATAATAGCATGCTTTTTTTTTTTTGGCCTAACTTACCATTATGTTAATTATTATGAGTGAATTATAGATATATAATTGAAACTACACTTAAAAAAAACCAAGTGATAGTTCAAATTATTTAAATAAATTGGCGAGTAGTATAACGAATTTATTTTGTTGAGAGTACTTTAGTTAAAGTCATGTACAGTAATCGAATAAAATTTTTTTTTGCAAAGTAAATTTTTATTACAAGTTATTTTTTATTTATACCGTATAAACTGTTTATACATGGTTATAAACTATAATTTATATGCAATGCTAAACGGTGGATATGTCTAAATTTTTTATATCTCCCATTTCGGAACGTGCATTATAGCTGTTTTCAAAATCTGTGGAAAATTCCAATAGTTATTATCATGAAGAATTCATGATAATTCACAAATTTCTGGAGTAAGTCCCGTTCTAATCGAATTTGTAATTTTTACTAAATAGAATTTTCACATCCTTAGATTCCCACATGGGTATATAAAATTACTTTCAACATCTTTTTGAAACTGCTGTAATATTTAATTATTTGACGCGGTATTAATTACATATTGGGTTTGATTTACGAAAGTTGAATTGCAAAATTTAATTCAATTTAATTCAATTTAATATTGTGCAGCTCATATAGTCACATCAAATTCATTAACAGGCCTACCAACCAATTAAAATTAATTTTTGTCAAACATACAATTAAAATCAATCATAAAATTAGAAATCCAATTAATAACGAAATAATTGCAATTAAAATAAAATCAATTTTCTTTTATTATACTGCGTAGAACACTACATATAGTACTGATTTTTAAATACATAGGTTAATTCCTGAATTGCGTAAAAATTGCAATTAATTATCCAATTATGGCTGCGCCACCAATCAACTTATTTGCGTGGGTAATGCAAACTCCTAGAGAGGAAATAGCCAATCAGAGTGCAAATTTTGACTATTCCCGGATCAGCCCGATGAAAAATCGTAAAAGAAAAAAAAAGCAAAACCAATGTTTAAATCTAACTCTATAAATTCTAACGTTAAGGTCCTAACCCTAAATTTTTATCTCATGCACTTAGTTTATTTACAAAATCGGGTTTGTATCATATTACCCACGCAAATAAGGCATCCACTTATTTGAGCGGGTAATACAAGCTCCTGGAGAGGAAATAGCCAATTGGAGAGTGCAAGAATTCGAACGCACGTAAAAGAAGAAAAAAGCGAAAATACACAAAAACTAATGTTTAAATCGATCTTGGTGCACTAATTAAAAATGACGGGAATGAAATTTTACTTATATCAAGCATCACTCTAACCCCATAGCCTCTAACGTTAAGGCCCTAATCCTAAATTTTTATCTCGCGCACTTAGTTTATTTACAAAATCGGATTCACTTTTTTGGTTTGTATTACCCGCGCAAATAAGTAAAATGCACAAGCAAGTACAATGTCAGGAAATCTAACCAATTAAATAATATGCAATTATTAGTCTTCTAAAATTTCTGTTGTCTTTTTTTAACTGTATTCCTTAATGAATATTTAGAATTTTGCAAAAATATATATATATATTATATAAGCCTTAACCAAAACTATAAGGCAATGTATTTTTTTAACTTTTTTTATTTTGAGTTTCTGAATATTTATTGAGGTGTTACAATTTGGATGTCTTTCGATAATTTTATATTATTTTGTATTATCTATTGAGTTAGATTTTTTAATATTATAATATTTATATTTACTGTATTATATATAGTAATACTACTATATTTTTTATAATTTAATTTAATAAAATTAATTTTATTTATAAGCTATATTTAAATTTTTGGCTTCGGACATTTAACAGCACCTGTTTCCTAGTTTTTATTAATTTATTTTATTTCGGCACTTTGTGAAAACCTTCGATAATTTCTGAATTGCAAAACACGAACTCGAAATGGAGATTTGGAGCTTTGTTTATTTTTTTTATTTAGTTTGCTTACATTTTTGTTTTTTGTTTGTTTTCTTTTTTTTTACTTATTTTTTAACTTTATTTTATTTTATTTATTCTTTACTTCTTTCAAAACTTTGCAAGAAAACAACTTGACTTTCCGGCACTTTANGCTTTGTTTATTTTTTTATTTAGTTTGCTTACATTTTTGTTTTTTGTTTGTTTTCTTTTTTTTTTACTTATTTTTTTAACTTTATTTTATTTTATTTATCCTTTACTTCTTTCAAAACTTTGCAAGAAAACGACTTGACTTTCCGGTACTTTACAAGAACACTAATTCTTTGCAAGAAGTCATGAATATAAACGAATACAATCGAATATAAGCGAATATAAGCAAAATATAATAGTTTATTTTTTTTTGTTTTTGTTTTTTGTTTGTTTTTACTTATTTTATTTTATTTTATTTTATTTTATTTATTCCTTACTTCTTTCAGAACTTTGCAAGAAAACAACCTAACTTTTTGGCACTTTGCAAGAAGTAGCAAATATAAGTGAATATAAACGAATATAAGCGAATATGAGCGAATATAAAGAATATAATAGTTTATTTTTTTTGTTTTCATTTTTTTAATTTTTATTGGTTTCGTTTTTTTTGGATTTATTTTTTTTTGTCTTTTTTTTTATAATAATATATAATATATGTAATATTTAAAATATAATATAAAATTACGCAGAGGTCCATTATAATAACGGTCAGATCCAATGTACAGAACAAACTATGGATACCTGTGCAGCTGTGAGAGCCGATCATAAAATGGTGAGCTCCCTTGTAAATAGACACAAAAAGCTCCTCAGATAACATTACATCATATCACTCTGGGGAAACTTGCTATAATTTATTTTTACAAAAACATAACCTTCCTCTATTACCAAAATTACAAACTCTTAAATCTTTTACTAAACATTTGCTCAAACAATCCTTTACTCATCTTTATAAAATATCCATAAATATAATTACATTAGAGACCCATGTATATCTTAGTACTGAAGATAAACTTCTTCCAAATCATACCTTACTACTACCTAACCAATTTCCTATCTATTATAACTCACCTATTAAATCCTCACATAAAAACCACCAAGAAAACAATCCTTTATCTTTTGCAACAACTTCCCAATTAGATAACTCTATACTCTCACAATCAACTCTTAACCTTAATATTGCTACACACAATATCCAAGGCTACAATGCTTCTCTCAAAAGACAACTTTGGGAAGAATTCTGCCTTTTTAACAATATTCAAATTTGTAGCATAACTGAAACCAAATTTGCTGAGTCTAAACCCAAAAAGTTTTTTAACAACAAGCAATTCACATATTTTTGGTCTTGTTTAAACAACTCTGCTGAAGGCATTGGCATTATGGTTAATAACTCTATAAAATCCCATATTCATAATGTAATTACACATCCTGGAGGAGCAGTTGCAATTGATCTGTTCTTTAAACATGATTTTAAATTCTGAATTATTTCTGTATACCTTTCTTCAACCAACCAACAAATACGAAACCTATCTCAAGAAGCTATTATATCATGGATACAAGATGCACTCTCTTTAAATTTACACCCTATTATCTTAGGCGATTTTAATACATCACCTTCTTTAATTAATAACTCTACTGCCAAAACTAAACTTCTCTCTTACTTATATCACAAAAGTATGTATGATTTGGCTGACCATACTAACAATACCCAACACACCTGGCAGCATAGTGATTCAAGCAGCCATATTGATTATACTGTATATGGGCACATGATACAATAATACCATACTTTATAGATTTTTCACTTCAATCACCCCTATCTACTACTCATAGTGACCATCTTATTCTTATTTCTAAATGGATATTTCCATTTGCACTATCCTCAAAACTTCGACATAAAACATGCTACAAACTAAGAATCTTTCAATACAAACTTATGGATCAAGCAAAATGGGACGAATTTTCTTCTCAATGTCAATACAACATTATTTACAACAATACTCCTCTTTCTCATAGCTCTACTGAATCTATAGAATGCACATGGCACAAGATCCAAACTAGTATTATTAATGCTGCTCTCAAAACTATCCCCAACAAAAAGTTTATAGTTCGAAATTTTCATCATGCTTTACTTCCAAAGCTATGGAACTACACATGGACCTCAAAATTATTGGAAATATTATGCAACAAACCAAATATTCACTATCACACAACCAACCTATACCTACTACAGTCTTTGCTTATATTCGAAATATTAACTCTAAGCATCAATTTTCTATTCCATCTCCACCTTCTTGCCAATCAGACCTATCTAATTGGCTACTTCAAACTAAAACATACTGGAAAACTCTATACAATGCTAGAAATTTGGAAAATCCCTATCATCTTAGACATCACATTAAAACAGCTATCAATACCAGATGTGAAAGACTACTTACTCATCCAACTAAAATGATTAATAGCATTCTTAACTGTCACACTGATCCAGTTTATTTTAATAATATAAAAACTCAAACAGATATTCTTACAGACCCTACAGAAATTAAAGATTACATCTGATCACATTTTTGCCAATGGACTATTAACTATACCTATAATCAACACATCTACTCTACTGATTGGCAATCGGAATACTCACCCAAACCCAATATTACACCTGAATGATACAACCCTATTTTAGTACCAATTACTCTAGAAGAAACTATCAATACTATCAATAATTTCTCAAACAACAAAGCATGTGGTCCTTCTGGCATTAGCTATGAAATGCTTAAGCATGCAGGTTTACAAACTATTACTGCTATTATAGCACTATTGAACCGGTGTTTAATATCTGGCACATTTTCCAAACAATGGAAAAATGGCCGCATTTTTCCTATTTCCAAAAAACCAACCTTTGACGGACATTTACACAATAACGACCAATCAGCCTTATTGAACATATTAAAAAACTATACACTAAAATTCTTACTAATCGACTAAACTCCGTTTTTTTCTCTTACAATATCCTTAATCCACACAACTATGTTGCACTTCCTGGGCAATAGTACTAATATTCTAATTCATATTCTCAACAATTTTATTGAAGATGCAAACTGCAATCAAAAGGAGATATGGCTTTTGTATCAGGATATGAGCAAAGCATATGACTCAGTCAAAATAGATCTCTTTATTTTATCTCTTAAAAGACTTAATATGCCAACACACCTTATAACAACTCTTACCAATCTTCTTACACAAAGAACCAATAGAGTAATTACTAATCTGGGGCTTACACCTTCTTATGAAGTTCATGATGGAATAGATTAGGGTGAAACTATTACACCCCTCTTTTGGCGAATCTATTATGATCCTCTTATCACCAAAATCTCTAATTCTTATACAGGCTACCAATCCTCTGTATTTTGGCTTTCTAGTATATCTCCAAATACTTTTGACTCCCAACAAGTATCAACATCTGTTCTTGCATATATGGATGACACTCTATGGATTGCTGAATCCCAACAGCAACTAGAAAATATTCTTCATACAGCATCTTTATTCTACCAAATGGCCAATATTAAAGTCAATCCACAAAAATCTACTTTTGTATCCAACTCTATACATACATCTTCTATTCCTTTTTTAAGCTACAATATTCAATGTCAGCCTCTTACAACACCTTTTAAATTTCTTGGATGCTGGTTTTCTACTTCATCTAAATCTACAATACAGTCTAAACTAATTAATCAAGAAGCTTTTGAGCTTATCAACATACTTGACACTAAACAAATTACTGATAAGCAAGCATGTTATATTATTAACAATGTAATTATACCTATTCTTGAGTATCGCATTCACAATATAATTCTTCCTCATTCAACATGTAACAAAATCCTTTCTAAATATCTTACTGTTGCTAAACATAAAGCAAGGCTTGCCAAAAATACACCTAACAGCACTATGCTTAATCACAATATATATGGGATCAAAAACATTTGGGATATACAATTACAACATCATCTTTCTACCTTTTTACTTCGACTTAACAACCCTCATTTTACTTGGTAATAGTACACATATCCGATTACAACAATTACAAAACAATCTATGGTCTACTACCAATATACTACAACACTCTAATCCTATTATTAATGGTCCCAACAAATATACTACTACTTTTAAGATAATTCAGCTTCTTAACCACTTAGAATCTTCTATATCTGCACATGCTAAAATTCTACGTCCATTTACTATCAACCTCCCCTATACCTCACTTGAATCCCTTCTTTACAATCACTCTCAATACATAACTTTTAAACGTCAACTACACTCAAAGCATATTTTATTTCTAAAGCAACTTACTTCTTATGATAATACAACTCTTCTATCTTGGTCACATATTTCTTCTAGAATTCTTAATCTTATACCAGGAAAAACACCTAATTGGTTTCTTGCACTTGAAAACAAAATTCTATCCAACACTACTACTCGCCGTATTAGCTCTTCTTTACATCTCTCTAATCTTAATTCACTTTCATTTCAAACTGGTCACTTTAATCCTAAATCCAAACCTTGGCTTATTTCCTATCTTGAGCAAGAAATTATAATAGGGAAAGCTCGACGATTTAACTATACTAAGAATACCATTACTATAACACATTGGAATATACAAACTGATTATAGCAATACATCCCTATATCCTACTCCTGATATACATTGCACTCCCTGCTCAGGATGTTCTCTTAATTCAAATAGAATTCAGAATGCCTGTACTTTAGATATATCAGCTACTATATCTACTAAATTCTTAGGTAGAAAAACCTATACTCAACTTACAAACAAACTTCAACTTAATGCTAATTATCTTGATCTGCTATATTCTATTGCATCTCGCCATTTTATTAATACTCCTCCCCTTCCCCAAATTATCATATACAACAACCCCAACTTAGATATTTTTCTAACTTCTTTAGCTACCAAAAACTCCAATCTATAGCACAATCTAATTCTATACTCTCAAATTTTTGTTTTTACACTGATGGTTCAGTTATTAATATCTCCAACCCAAGATGCTCTATGGGAATTGCATGGATTCAAGTTTTTAATAACAATATCTCTTACTCTTTTTCCGCACAAATTCAAAACTAGCCATCTTCATACAAAGCTGAACTAATTGCTATACTATCTGCAATTTGTACTTGTTCTCGAAATAGTAATATAGACATATATACTGATTCTCAATCCATTATTTCAAAGTACAATACACTTATTTCCCATATTCATAATTACAACAAACTCTATTCATACAATTACTGGCCTATTTGGCATACCCTTATTAATCTCATCAAATCATATTCTCTCAATATTACACTACACAAAGTGCAAGCACATAGCAATAATGAATACAACAATAAAGCTGATGAACTTGCAAAAAGCCACTTCTCCTCACCTATTCTAGAATTTCAGCCCCATAATATTTATAACCCATCTTTTACTTTTATTTACAAAAAACCCAATATTGAGCAACCAACACGTCGTGCTATAAAAAATATCTGTAATGCACATACTATTGCTATGTGGTCCTCTCAACACAGAATTCAACAAATTATTCCCCTTTCTCGACAAATTGATTGGAATGCAACTTGGCTATACCTTAAGGATAGGGTGAACGTAGATCATTTTTAATAGTGATCACATTGTAATCATATGAAATCAGGTGATCAACCAATCACGATAGTAAACAATATAGATTTAACCAATCCGAATTAATTATTTTTGTGTAACTAAGAAAAATTTGAGCCCACTTAGGAAAACTTTACGACATATAGAAGTATAATTTTTTTAAATACTATATTTATTAAAATTTTACTATTATAAAAAGAATATTTTGTACTATGTATTATAAAATTTTTGGCTAAGTTAATAACAACCGAAAAAAGTTTTATTTGTAGCACATTTTGATTTTCTATATAAATCTCATTGTATCACTAAAATCATATGATAAATGATCTATGTTCACTCTACCCTTAATCACAACCACAAGCGCACATATAACTATACTAATTTTCAACTTTGTTCTCAAAAATCATTCTGAATTAAATGTATGCTACATATGCTTCCTACCCTTTCTCATTTTCTTTCTACAAATCCTTCTCTTCAAATACATCCTACTTGTATTACATGCAATCAAACAGATCACCAACTCCACTGGCTACTTTGTTCAGATTCAAACAATATATGAACTATTATCCAAAATGCAATCAAAAACTTTTCCTTTTCAGACTTATCAGATATAACATCCAATGAACTATAGCAACTACGCAACAATCTCATAACACACTACTGTTTTTCCCTTACACAATCTATACCCTTTAATACTACAACTTTTTATACTACAATTCAGGGATTTATCCCTATATCACTTATCAATATTGTATCTCAATATACCTCTTACAAAAATGCATCTAATACTATTGTTAAACTCCTCTTGCTTATTTCACAAAAAATTCATGAACAGCTATGGAAACCATACTGCATAAAACTTGCAAACTGGAAATCTTCACAAAACCTATCACAACAACCTTCTTACTCTATATCTACTAAATCTACACGCACATTCTCACACAACAAAGCTCTATATACCTATAATTGTATATGTGGTCTACCAGACCAATTACATGAAAACAATACAAATACTTGCCCACCTCTTGGGCTAGCACTTAGAAAAATAGACATTTGGTCATACAATTGGATCAAATATAGTTGTCCTACTAACTCTATTCTCCACATCCAAATCTAGGTGAGTTTTAACCACTCTAGTAGGTTTAGGTTGCAGATAATTTAGATAGAATTAGTTTATTTATAGTCTGAGTCTTAATTCTTGTATAATAATTTGTAATTCGAGAAACCCTATGAGGAATCTCACACATTTTATTAATAAAGATAAAGGCAAAACTTCACCTTAACAACAAAAAAAATATAATATAAAATAATAAAAAAATAAAATTTTATACTAAATAGCGAAAACTTGTAATTATTGTATATTTAATAAATTAAAATATTATATAATAATAATAAATAAAAAAAAGTTTATAATTAAATTGCGAAAACTTGCGAAAACTTGCGAAAACCTGTAAGATGTTCAAAAAGTATGATTATATGAATATAATAATTATTAATTGTCGCAGATTAAAATTAAATCAAATTAAAATGAAACTGGGAACCTTTCTTGCTTACCTTTAAAGCTTATAAAACCCATATATACTTGTTTATTAATAACCCTAACCCTAAACCCTAACCCTAATACTAAAAAAACACCTAAAAAATGCCCCCTAAAAAATTTTAAAATTTTGCTTAAAAAATAGAAAAATTTCATTTTAATCTGATTTCATTTTAATCTGTCACATTAATTGATATCATATCAGATATATATCAATATATATCGATTAATATCAATATATATTAATTATTATTATTATCGATAGTAATCGGCAGGGGTGATGGGTATCGATATATATCAATATTAATTGATATATATCTATTATCGATAAAAATCGGCAGGGGTGATGAGTATCGATATATATCGATTAATATCGTATATATCGATTATTATTATTATCAATAGTAATCGGCAGGGGTATGGGTATCGATATATATCTACTAGTTAGTAATCGATATATATCTATATATAAAATTGCTGATGTAGATCAGGTCAAACGTTTTAAAAACTAATCAGAACTAGACTGAACCAAGTTTCTACATTCCTCATATGGCATTTCTTGCATAATATACTGTATATAGCATTCACATTACTATATATGACACTTATACGGTATATGGCACCTATACAGTATATGCTACTTATACAGCACATGGTACTTCTATTTATTTAGAAAATGTGCTATACTGCTATAGTAATGGTGCCAAAAATAGCTACTTTCAAGATTTTAAATGTCTGCATCTCTACTCACCACAAAAAAAAAGCCAATGAACTTTACAAAAAGCAGAGCTAATCAATTTCGATCAGACTGATCTTCTAATAGTCCACTGCTATAATAAAGCTATTATAGACAAAAAAAATGAAAGAAATATGGAAGATGTATGATTAGTTAGAATTAGAGAAAGTGATCTTTATACATTAGACAATTATATAAATGCATTAGATATGATTCTTTTAATAAATAGAGATATCAATTATGTAAATAATTATGTAATACCAGTTGTTGCGAACTGGCACTGGACTGGCCTGGGCAACTTTCTATATGAAAGGTATTAACTCTCTTATATAAACAAAATACAACAAAAGAAATACCAATAGTTATTAATGCCTTTGTATCTATATTAGGTCCACTCCACATCTCATTAAACAGTTGAGAACAAGTTATATTAACCTATTATTCTTTTTTTGAAAAACTTATTCACGCAGTTTTTGGAAAATGAAAGAAGCTTGCAAAAATATCTGAACCATGGAAGATAAACCTTTTGCTTGAACTTGCTTATCAAGAACAGTTAAAAATAAAAGTAAAAATGTTAAAAAATTGGGTCTCTATATAAAGATGTCAAGTATAGAATGTTAGTTGATCTTCTCAACAACTTTATCCCAGCAGCTCTAGATATTTATGTAGTTCTTTTTTATACAGGTTCTTTTGATGAATATATCGAAACCATCTTTCAAATATGGACTTTTGCCCTACATTGGAACTGTAAAAATTATAATAAGGCTTTTTTGGCATTTTTGTTAGACATTTTTATTGGGAAAACCAAAAACATCCAATGTAGGATTTTTAAAATGTTTCTTGTACATTTTAGCGATTATTTTGTTGAAACTTTCATAACTGAATATGTGCAAATACATCAGTTCATGATTGTGCTAATAATGTTGTCCAACAGGCATGTGTTCTGGGTAAGTTAATAAAAAGTTAGAACTGTTTTATTTAAATAACACAGTAATTTTACTAATAACATAAATAAATAATTAAAAAAAAATAGATATAAAAAAACACTCCCTATTAAAGAAGCATTTAATACAAAAAAAAGATACCCATATACTCCTTCTACTCTAGAATACCTAGTAAATAAAATATCACTATTCTTGTTGAATTATTTTCATTAAACTTTTCAACATATTAGTATGGTTTCCAGCATAACAAATAATAAAAATAAAAAGCAAAAAAAAAATAGAGACCTTTAAAATATAAACTTGCTGTTTTAGGTGAAGATGCTGATATTATGTGCTTGCCAACGGGCTATAGTACCAGTGCCACTCCTTTATCAGAACTTTGTAATGATTGTTATGAAATACTAAGCGAAAATGGAGGTGGAACTGTGTTGATCTGCGGACATAGTATTCATTGGCATTGCTATGGTAAAATGGAGTATGGATGTCGACATTGTAAAGAGTACTATAAGAATGGAATATACAGTGGCCTACTATATTATTATGGACATTTTTTGAAAATTTATAATGAGCTAAATAAACAAGATATAAATCTAAAAATTGTATAAAATATTATTTAAATCTTTTAAATCTAAAGCTTTTAAATAAAAAAAAAGTTTGTAAAATTCTATGTAGTACTTTTTAAAATAATTAAGTTTAAAAAATTTTTAGATTTTTTCATTTGTACAATTTACTAGTTTTTAATATAGTTTTAATATAAATATAAACTTTAATTTTTAGTATATATAAAACTTAATTTTTTATTAAGTTAACTAAACTTAATTACTAAGTAAAATTTGTTCAGCATAATAAACTGTACATATTCTAAAAATTTTAAATTTTTTAAAAAAATATTCATAAAATAACTAAACATAATAAAAATTTTTGTATTTTAGAAATTTGTTAATTTTAAATTTAAAAATTTAACTTTATATTTAATAATAATATTTAGCTTAAAATTTTTTAAAAGTTTTTAAAAATTTAGAATTATATGTAATTTATTATACTGAACAAATTTTGTATAATAATTATATTTAGTTTACTTAATAAAAAAAATTTTTTTAATATAGAGTAATTATGATAACTGGTTTTTTAAAAATTACCTATTTCGTACAAGTGTAACATTATACAAAGTTGTGTAACCTTAATTGACTTAAAAACTACTGCATAGAATTTTACAAACTTTTTTTTATTTGAAAACTTAAGATTTAAATAATATTTTATACAATTCTTAGCTTTATATTTTGCTTATTTAACTCAATATAAATTTTTAAAAAGTGTCCATAATAATATGGTAGGCCACTGTACAAGAATGTTAATTCATTTCTAGAAAGACTTGAAAAAGAAAAAGAAGATAACATTCTTGAACTTGAAAAAGAGCCCCAAGATTCAGAAGATACGGAAGAACCTGAAGATATACAAGAAAATGAAACAGTAATAGATTTACAAAGTGCGTTAGATAATGTAGATAGATGGCAATGACTAAAAATGTATAATTTCTAGTTTTCTTACCTAAAGATCTATTAAATTATTATTATAGCCTATCAAATTTAAGATAAGATGTATTCACTTTTAATAACGTAGCCGCATTCGCTTTCTGCATATGACTGAGCTAATTGATCTAACCCGAAGTAAATCTCGAAATGTATCTCGAGCATAAAAACGAGTTAGTAAAAAAAAAATATATATATTTTAGTTATATGAGCAATTCTTACTGAATTTAAAACTACTAATAAAATTTCATGCTTTTTCTAAATATTTACATATAAGTGAACTACCTTTTTCGATTTGATCCATAGCGATCCAAAAGTTTTAAACGGTGCTTTAGAACTTGAATAATGCATTAGTAAAAAAAAAAAAATCTTTTGAAATCTTTTGAACAATTGGCAGATTTACTTAAAACTAAATTTAAATTACTAAAAAAATTTTCATACTTTTTTGAATTTTATGTATAATTGAACTGCCTTTTTCTATTTGATCCATAGCGATCCGAAAGTTTTAAACGGTGCTTTATGACTTGAATAATGCATTAGTAAAACAAATCCCCTGGTCATACGAACAACAGGGGTATTATCCTTTACAGAAAAGACTTTTTTGTGCAACAAATATTATAACTCCAGTTTGATGATCGGGATCGACAACCAATCAAAACGAATTTCTGTCATGCTACACGATCAGGAAAAATGTCTCTCAAAAGTTTGCATAAGAACAAAAGTTTCCTTGAGCGATTTTACTATACGCATTTATTTTTGTGCTGATAAGTCATAAGTCATATCTGCAATATCACTACAACCAGAGAACCGTTTGCGTTTTCTTTAAACCTCTTCGAGTGAGGTAGGTTTTATAGATATTTTTTTATTTCTTTTCTATAATTTACGACAACTTTGCTAAGAACGAATGACGCGTCTGCGATAACGAGTTCTATCGGAAGCCAAGTAATTGGCAAGTCACCATCTGGGGTGGCCGGCTGACTTCGGGATACAAAGTTGTTTGGTGTTTGTTGAGTACTCAGGGCGTCTGCGAAATTGAGTTCTATCGGAAGCCAAATAATTGGCAAGTCATCGTCTAGGGATGGCCGGCCGTTGAGTAAACAACAGCACACTTCAAGGTCATTAATTAACTTTTAACAAACAATATGCACTCATCTCTCTTTTTTTATTAAAATTAAAATGCATAACATACCAAGTATTATTGCTTCACGGACGAAAATGAAACAACGTCACATATATTGGATGATTTCATATACCGTAACAATCCGACTTCCCTAGAATTCTTTCGTTTTATCACGCCAACACATAAATCCCGTGCAATTGAAAGGTACGAAAAATGCCTTGATGAGGCTATTGGTTTCTGTGAGGACCTGAACAAACAGTCGAAACCAAGAAATCTCAAAGAAACTATTAATGCATATAATCAAATTTGTTTTACTTATAGCATATTGTATCTCTAACATATACTTTCTTCATTAATAGTGCAATTCAGATTGGGAATTGTGGCTTATAGAAAAAAATGGGTGCGTTCAATCACAAACTTTCAACTAAGTTCGCAACTAACTATGATAACTTTTATCCGATAGAGGTCAATTCGTGATGAAAATTCATAAACAAATGTGGAAGTACAGCGAGAATTAAACACTCTTGTCAGGAATGGAGAGGAGGAAGACAAAAGGTAACATTATTAATACTCTGAATTAGTCTTTTATCAATTGTGAATGCATATTTAAAATTTTAATTACTGTTTAGCAGAATAATGAAAATGCCGATGATGAGAAGGTAGTAACAATAATGATAGTGCCAATAATGAGGAAGGCAGTAACAACAATAATGATAGCACCAATAACGAGAGAGGTAGTAACAATTATAATAGCGCTAATAACGAGGAAGGCAGTAACAACAATAATGATAGCATCAATAATGAGGAAGGTATTAAAATCGACGAAGGTGCCGACAGCGGTAATATAAACGAGGAAGGAAAACAAGGTCCGCATCTTTTATTTGCAATGCATACGGATATGATAAGAAAAATATTCATTCGTTTTGTCTTATTATAGATAATCTTTTATAATATTCTTGATTGCGATATATTAGCAACTCAGGCTGAACAAGATATTCTAGAAATATATCGTTCAAAATTTAATAATTATCCTGTCATGGACTTCAAGCCCATTAATTGATTCATCAATAAAGTTCAAGTATTTTCGTGATCCTCGTATCTTACCTCCCACATTATCCAAAAGTACTACCAGAAAGACAAGTTGCAGAAAGAAAAGCGCTAAGAAAAATACTACGAAAAATATTAAAGTTTTTAACTAAGCATAGAGGCTCCGGCTACATTCAGAACTATCCCTTTCCTTAGATCAAGAATTGCAAGATAAAATTCTACATGAAGTTTTCGACGAAATAGACAAGGATTATATAACAGATGAAATTCATAATTTTCTCACTGATTTCTTTAATGCTAATCACGGTAAACAAGGATGGCATGAATCAGTTCGGAGAATAGTCATTACGATTTGTTACGCAGATCACCGGAGTAAAATCGCACTTTTAATAACGTTTTTATTGTAGTAACTCATCAAACCTATGTTAGCAATATTAGTAATTTTACTATGATCAGATTTCAATTGGTAAAATTAAAATAATCGATTAAAATATCGCATTACTTTATTTAATTAATAATTCACAAAACCCTAAAAGATTCGCCTTGATATTGCACTTCTTTTTCAAATTGTTTTTATCTGAAAACTCTTTCACAGAAGTTATTTCTAAAAAGTTACGCTCGATTTTTTACAAAAATTCTATTAAAATTTCGACTTGTATGGTTGAGGTCTAATTTTTTTTATTTAACTAATTAAATTTAAATGATTTATAAGATGAATGTTCAAATTTTATATGTTAATAGAAAATTCTAAAGTGTAACTTTATTTTTCAACATTTAATAAAGCTCTTGTAAAAATTTCTAGGTAATTCCTTGGGTTTTCGATAAGTCACATCATTTTAAAATTTATTAATTTTAATAAATATATAGCGATGATTACTGATCTTTTATTTGCGTAAGACAAAAAATCTGTAATATATCAAATTCGATTTACTGAGTTGAGTTACCACCCTAATGACGAACTCACATTAAGACTCCTAGCGACAGTACAGCGCAATATATAAAGTCACGAGAACTCCTAAAACGAAGCAGAAAGACCGAAAGTGGCAAAATCCCAACAAATTATGGTACTGAAAGCAAAACAAAATTTCAAACGCCCAATAGTACTAAATAGTAACCCATTATCAGCACGAAATATTACCCTCATCTTCTTTAACCCCTGTAGAATAGTAAGTGTGTTAGATTTTTGGCATCTAAGAGACCAAAGAACCAAGGTAGTGTGGTGCTCTTAAGGTGCCCGTTCTTAGGAAAATAGTCTCTATGGATAAATGCTGGTAAACGAAAAAAAAGCAAATTATATAAAAAAAAACATCAAATTATGATCTTCCTATTCATGAAACAGTTTTTCCCGATTTTCATCGTTATTTTCATAATGCACCAACCCTTCACAGATGCATTTTGGCGAAAGCTCTCGCTTCAGCACATCTAACGATCTTACTTTTATACCAGGGTTTTGCAAACTGGCATACTTTTGAAGCCATATTACTTTACACGGAACAGCTTATTTTTTTATATTTTTTGATTCATAAAACTTTAGCTACAGGTTTGTCTTAAGAAGCATTGTATGTTAAAACTAAGGTGTCAGGTGAAAATTTCAAAAATGTAAATTCAATTTGTGTAATTTATGAAAATCATATGATAAAATTTTGGATCGTGTGACTGCTATATACAAGATTTTGAGAATTTACACATCTGGGACCCAAATTTGAAAATAATTATGAATGAGGGCCCAACTTAAAAATATTTATTTATAAAGGCCTAATTTTTGAAAATATTACAAATATGGGCCCAAATAATTTTGCATCGTATGGATCAGTGCCCATGTGGCTTAAGCAGAATCTCAAGCCAATCATGATTTAACTTACTTGTACGTACATACATGTAACTCAAATTTTACTTCTGGAGCATAATAAATACAAAATAGTATATAGTATAAAATACAAGGCACTTATCTATTAATAAATTTCTTTCATCTCGATTTGTTAACAATTTGCTTATAAAATCATCATCTTCGATTGTAAATATTATAAATATTATCGTTATGCCAAACACATTACAAATTGGGATGACATTTACTAAAATAGAGAGTTCAGGCCAAAATACTTGCGGAAAATGTGATGGAAAAGACTATAATATACGAACTTGTAATCGAAGATGCGGGCTAAAAGAATTTAATTTACAATTAATGGAAAATTGCATTCATATAAACATTGCCTTTATGCTATATATCTAATAATTACATTGAAATGTTTTGCTAATTCAATGTAACGACTTTTTGTAAATGAAAAAAATAAATAAAATAACATAATTGCTTATTACAAATAAAAATTGGCCCGTATATTATTTTCTTTAACCGCAATTTCATATCGTTGCAATATTAGTGCAAAACGATCCTGTGATTACATTAGGGCCCGTATTTGTAATATTTTCAAAAATTGGGCCTTTATAAATAAATATTTTTAAGTTGGGCCCTCATATCGGCTGATTTGATTTTTTGGGCCTTTTTTCGATAAACTGTTACACGAAAATTTGCTCCTAAGTGACGTTGAAAAACTAACAAACGAAGCACTTATTACAACTAACAAAAGAGCTTCTTTGACGTCTAAACAAGTTAAAAAGACAATAAAACTCAATAAAAGAGCTATGCTAAGCTGTAGAAAGAAGTGCTTTTACCGTTTGTTGAAATATTCGGGTGTTTTAGGAGGGGAACGATTATGATGGGTTGGCAAATTCAAGGATAAACTCGGAAGCAAATTTTTAAAAAACTGACCTTTTTAACATATATTTGGCTTATAATTAAATATATAAGCACCATAATTTTCTACGTATTTAATTATAAACACAAGGTTAGTTAAAAAGGCCGTTCTTATGAAAATTCGTACTGTAATAAATTTTAAGTACGAAATTTCTTTGATAATCCTCAATCATGATTGGTTGATTTTGGGGTTGAAACAAATCGGCCGATATGTCATTCATTTGGGTCCCATTCCCGGAAAAGTCTCCGGACACCTACCGGACACCTACCAAATCATGTGCCCCTATAGTTAGAAAGTTATGTAGGTACAAAAATTACCCGATTTGGTAAATGTTCACGTGAATTGGTAGGTGTCCGGGAGACTTCCCCCCCATTCCCCTAAAGATTTTTATCGGTTATCACGTGACCCAACCTCTTTTGCCATGGCTAGGGTACTCCAGATTTTCGCCCTCCGACAATACATTAGGATATCTGATATGGTCTTATTTTTATTTTTATGTTAGATATATATATTTATTTAAGGGTATCTATTTATTTAATTGAATTAAAGTGAAATATTTTGTTCTTTTACACACAATTGGCACCAAATGTAGTTAAGTGGGAATAAAACAAAATAGATAATAGTCCAATTAGCTTCAACTGATTACAGGAGGATAATAAACGATGGTTTAATGAAAAGCGTATTATATAACTTTTAGGAAATATATAGAGTGAGCCGAGGTATCATAGCGAGAATGTTGATATCAGAAGGGAAGGTGATGGTACGATGTAAAGATGGATGATACAATTAAAGGGAATATCAATGATGGTATTAAAAGCAACGATGATCAGGTGATATCGACATATAAGAGGTTTAAGATTTCTTTAAGGAACTCTGGAAATTGGTTAATAGAGTATACTTGAATTCCAAATAGCTGACTGATCCTAGGGATGCTAATGGAGGTGGGTTAAAATATGAATAAAGTTTGGCAAGAAGAACTTTACTTGAATGAAAGGTTAAACAGAACAAATTCACGCGAATAATTCTAAAAGATTAACAAAAGTTCGTTATACAGAATTCAAGTCTTAATAAGCCAATACAAAGGTACAAAACAATTCAGTCCATCGAATTGAGTCTGACAAGGTTCATTAATGTTAAAGTCGAATTCAAAAAATGAGTTTATTATTTTATTATTATATTTTATTTGAAAGTGGGTGTGAAACTTATATCAAGCTTTATTGAAATTTGAAGGCCTTATATACATTTATTTCTTTAGAACGTTTACCCTCTATTTTGAGTGAATTCGCTCTAATTTAAACGTACACGCTTTTTTCTACGTGTATATGCTTGAAATTGGACATACATGCTCATGTTGCAAAATCTACATGTTGGTGTAATTGTGTATACGTGCGGAATATTTTGAGCATATACGTTCTTGCATGGTTAGCCACCATCGATTGTCTTTAGTATAACTAATTAATATTTACATTAAGATAGAATTAAAAATATATGCGAATATTGTTTTGGAATTGGCATCTAACAAAATATGCACATTTATTAAATAGAAACAGATATAGGATACACTAGAAAAATTTATTTTTACAATATGCAAGTTTTCACAGAATGACACGACACGTGTTGGCTCGTTTCACAGAATACCAATAAAAGCGAAAGAACACATTCGATTTTTTAAACTTTGCAAGTAAACCTGCTCTGATATCTTAAGGAAAAAATTCAATGCAAAATTTTACACATATACAGTTTAATTTCCAGATATGTATACAGTATACTCTAATTGCCATCAGCTTCTCTTCTAGTAGGAAAATCGGCCGCGAATTTATGTTGTCACTGATCGCGTGCCTATACACTGTTTTTCCTTGCGACCCCGAACCACTTTTCGGATAGGTTAGTGGTGGCATAAAAAATCGGCAGTCATGTGATAATTTTTAAAAATTTGAAGTTTATTTATATTGGGGTTAGTGTTTATATTAAAGTTAGAAACTAGAGTATTTATACAGTAGTAAAAATCGTTTAAAAGGTAGAAATAAGCGATTTTTGACGAACGTTTTTGAATTTTTCTAATCGTATTACGTTACACCTGATCCTGAAATCCGATACTGTGATCTGTGATATATCGATCGAAATCAACCGGTTTACTATCAGTTGATTCCTCTCATTGAGCCGAATCGAATGAAGCCAAAATCACTTGATTCTGATCTTTAGATCCCGTAACATCTTAATTTGAAGATTTACTTACAAAATAAGTGGTTTTTGTTCAATGGATAATTTGGCGAATAGTGATGTCTCGAGACCCCGTGGTCAGAAATGGTTGAAACTTATGCATTCGATGGGGGAATCAAATGGGATAAAAATCGGCACAATATCCCTTTACTACAACTATATACATTTAATGCATTGATTTCAATAATTCGACATAAATTTCATCGCACTATAATCACTGAATAATGAGATATCACAATTCGTCAAATTACAATTATTATTTAAATCTTTAATGGATAATATAAATAAGCCATTATTTTAATTACATGCAACTATTTGTCATTGCATTAATTATACAATAGTTACAACCTGTAACTAATACAAATACAGTACATGCTATAAAATTATTATAGTTACAAATTGAATAGGCCCAATACGAATTTTCTTACTGGAGTCTTAAATTTTATGAGATTAATTTTAGGTCCACATACGTTAAATTCACTGTTAGCTTCAACGTTGGTTTCATTGTTAGCTTCATCGTTAGCTTCAACATTATCTTCATTTTTAGCTTCATTTTTAGCTTTTTTGTTAGCTCTTCTGTTAGCTTCTTCATCGTTAGCCTCAATATTATCTTCATTTTTTCGTTTTTTATTAGCTTTTCTGTTAGCTTCTTTGATAGCTTCCAAACATGGCGTCGAAACGAAACCTACCCGAAACTAGTTTCGGAAGGGTTCTAATCCGAAACTTCGGATTTTTTTAAAAAAATCGAAACTCCGAAACCCGAAACCCCGAAACTATAATCCGAAACCCAAACCTATAATCCGAAACTCAAAAATATAATATTTTTTTTTTAAGTTTAGAGGCCGTGTGCTATGGCCGGGATTTTATTATGAGTTATAGTGACGTAATATTTGTTACATGAATGAGGATACAACTAGCCACACGTGCACTTTTGGTGCCTAATTTAAGTAGTCCGCCCGAAGGTTCTACACTAGCTGCCATACCTACAACCCAACTACGGGAATTGTCTATTTAAACCCTAAATATAATATTGAAGTCTTTAAAATTTATTATAAAGTTGATTTATTTTTAATGAACCAAAAATGTAAAATTATTTTCGAATAAATTATAACATTATTTTAATTATGTTTTTTTTTCACTGCCTCGGTTTGTTCGGGTTTTTTTTTAAGCTGATCAACTTTATTTTTAATATCATACCGTTATTACAATTGATTTCAAAATTCTAGGGCGATAGAAAAATTGCTAATGATGAATCGATAAATATTTGATGACTTTTGATACCAACAATTTATTTAATTCTGCGGTAACTTAGATATGGACGTACTAATTACTTATCATTATTTGATATTGTACCAGTTTTTACGTAGTAAAGTAAAAGAAAACTGATGCTTGCAAAAGCAACCTTGATTTTCAGAATATAAACTCCGGAATTATACCTTTCATGTTATACTTGTGAATCATAACAACAAAAAGGACTGCACGCATGCAATAAATTGTTGGATGTATTCCAGCCCAAATGGCGCTGGATATTCAAATTTCATTGTATTCTTTAAGGAGATATATAACATACATCAATGTGATTAATGTATATTGAAGAGATACATAGCATACATCAGTGCATTTGAAAGAGATATATAATATATTAATGCAATAAACGTATATGGAAGTTTGGGTGGTTTTTGGCGTTCAGGTGAGGTTTCGGGTTTTGAATGAGGTTTCGAGTTTCGGATAAGGTTTCGGAAGTTATAATCCGAAGCCCGAAACTTTCGGATTTGGCACAAAAGGGTTTCGGCGCCAACTTTGGAGAGAATAAACAAATAAATTATTGATGCTTTGGCAGTTTCGGGGTTTCGGTTGAGGTTTCGGGTTTCGGTCGAAGTTTCGGGTTTCAGTTGAGGTTTCGAGTTTCGGATAAGGTTTCGGAAGCTATAATCCGAAACTCGAAACTTTCGGAATCGCCAAAAAAGGTTTCGGTGCCATCTCTGATAGCTTCATCGTTAGCTTCTATAAATAATTCCTTGACCTCGTCAAAATCTTTATAAGGACTTTAAAGATTAATATTATTTAAATAATTATATAAGTAATTGAATAGACGATTAAATGAAATAACACTATAAAGCGATAGTAGTATTCATTCTTACTCGTCATAGTAAATTGTTTTGATATTTGCTTGAATCAATTTTTTTGCGCAGTCTTAAATTTCAAATTAACCAGCTCAGTATGAGTTAAAAGAATAATAAGTTCATCGTAAAAATATTACTTACTAATACATGGAGACCTAAAAAATATATATATATATTAAACGTCTGATAATTGTACATTTCATTTATATTTAGTATTTGACATACACTTACGTAGTACATAAAGAGTACAGCCCTCTGCTTCCATTCCAGCTATCATTAACGCATTTTCCTCCGCGTGTATGCATTTACAATAATTCTTATCTTCACCTTTACAACTCTTACAATTACCTTCAATCCAATTTTTTGTACCTTTGGGTGTTCCATTATATCCGGTTGCAATTACTCTATATTCATCTTTGACTAATACACATCCAACTTTACGGCTCATACAATTTGTTCTTGATGCTACCAGTTCCGCTAGATACATAAAATAATATTTTTTCGATAGTCGAAAATTTGATGGTTTAAATAGTTGCGATGCCTCTATCTTTTGATTACGCACTTCTTCTGATTTCAATTTCTCTATCTTTTCATTAAGCTCATCTGATGATATGTTTTCACAATTGAGTACGTATAATGTGGAGTATAGTTTACTTTTAAATTATGCATAGTATGTAGTACAGTATCATACCTAATAGGACATCTTTCGATTTCACGAGAGTGAGACATTAGTTTACAGTTGTCATCATTCTCCCACCACTTATCATTTTGTTTCATAAATTCTTTAAAATTTTCGTTTCCATCACTATTTCAACAATAGTTATTTTAAATAGGTTTGATAACAAATCTTAGTACTTTTAAAATTAATACCCACCCTTTTTCCCAGTTTTCATATTTATCCGTCATTTTATTATCCACGGCCAATAATAAAAAGAGAGGACTTTTTCTATAAGGAAACATCATTAATTAGTAGTCCGCAGTTAAAGGGAACAAATTTCATAGTAAAAATCGGCGGGCATGTGACTATTACCTTATATAGTAAGTGGAACGTCGTGTGCTTCAATTCATAAGAAAAAACTCTATAGTAAACAATTGAAAAATACTCGTATCTTATGATCTATCAAACCGATTTTTGATGATTTTACTACCATTAGAATCACAAGAACTTGCTCTACAACTTTCAATTAAGCAATAAGAAAGAGTTACTTAATAAAAAAATTACTTTTATATGTAAGCAAGCCCCATTCGCACACTATAGAAATTTACTATTAAATTCCGCCGTGATTTATTATAAAATGTCGATCATTTTATACCCTTTATCTGCGATCTTCCACTTAAATTTATATATTTATATATCGTCATGTAATATATTAAAATTACCTGTATTCCTTTAATTCTTCTAGTCCATCTAGTCCATCGATTCTGATCACATAATTCTCGGTAAATTTACTTTTGATCATTCCTAAGCGTTGCTTTGGATATTTACCGGTAGTCTTATTTTCATCTTCACACAATTTTTTCAATTTTATCTCTCCGAAGATCTTGTTTTCAGCCTCACACTGTTTGATCCATTCTTTCAATTCTGTCACTCCGATAATCTTGTTTTCAGCTTCACACTGTTCGATCCATTCTTTCAATTCTGTCTCTCCGATAGTCTTGTTTTTAGCTTTATACTGTTTGATCCATTCTTTCAATTCTGTCACTCCGATAGTCTTGTTTACAGCTTCATACTGTTTGATCCATTCTTTCAATTCTGTCATTCCGATAGCCTTGTTTCCAGCTTCACACTGTTTGATCCATTCTTTCAATTTTGTCTCTCCGATAGTCTTGTTTTCAGCTTCACACTGTTCGATCCATTCTTTCAATTTTGTCTCTCCGATAGTATTGTTTTCAGCTTCATGCTGATTGATCCATTCTATCACTTTTGCCGCTTCGATAATCTTGTTTTTAGCTTCACACTGTTTGATCCATTCTTTCAATTCTGTCACTCCGATAGTCTCGTTGTCAGCTTCACACTTTTTGATCCATTCTTTCAATTCTGTCATTCCGATAGTCATGTTTTGCTGTTTGATCCATTCTTTGAATTCTGTCTCTCCATCTTTAAATTTGTATTCACTTTTAAGCAACTTGATGACGGGCTCTCGGTCAGAACTAAAAGAACATGTAACTCCAATAAGCATAATCGAACCTTTTGTTATTTGAATGTAAACTCGAAATTAAAGAAAAAAAAAAGCACAGTGAGCTTTAAAAAATTCAAGGAGTCTTCATATATTTCTATTACAAAATAAAAATAATACACAATATAAAAATTTTATTATTGTAATTATTCACATTTAATAATTAAAAAAATAAAAGAATTATTAAGAACAAATACGCCATCAAACTCGTAGATTATATACTGTTTATATTTCTGTGTTATAATGAAAGACTTTTTTGTACAGTATATTATCGGCTCAAGAACTCCACACCAATAGGACTGGGATCCGTGAATATCCACAATTAAAAATGAATATTCAATTAAAGGTAAATATTTGGCTACACAAAATTCATGAATAAACGAGGATTAGATTATATCAGACATGAATATTCAATAAATAAATATTTAAGTTTCACAAAATTCGTGAATAATCGTGAATGTTCGATGAATATTTGTTTAGAATTAATATAACAAGAATATTCAATGAATGCTTTGTGAATATCCATATAAAATCTAGGTATCATTCAATATTATTTGTGGATGACTAATATTCATTGAATAATCTCGATGAATATTCAAAGGATCACAGCTCTACACGCAAAAGGAAGTCATGTTCGGATTGATTTACATTTTCAGATACAGTATTTAAATATAATAAATAATAAAATAGACACGTACGTACGTAAATGGCTGGATACAAGACCCGAGTCTGTTACATTTCACAAATTTAAAACCCTTTAATAGGTTCCGGGTATAGTACATGCCAAAAGTTTATATCATATATGTAAAAATTTGATAAACATATACACTTTGCGTTTATAACAGACAATCTAAATTTTTTAAAAAGACCCACATTAATTGAAGAAGATCCTATGATCCGCACCCGGGTATAGGATCTATTTATCTGGCCATTTTACGTAGCTTAAAAATTTTTACAAAAATTGAACTACAGTGTAGTTTATCACGCGAAAACAATTTTTATTTTACGCCCTTACGCTCTTACAATCGATAGTCCTACTTTACACGAACTAAGTATGACCACCAAAATCAGCATCTACACGTACGTACGTATGTACGGAGTATTAATTATTCTAATACAGCAATATGGTAGTTATCGTTATATATAGTCTGATGTCATACGTATAAGCTTAACGAGCTTAACGTTTAAGTTTGTACGCCCATATTATATTATATATACTAAATTAGTTAATAAATAGCTCAAAAAACATCAACATGCATTATTATGGGTAGATATCGATATCAGTAATTAGAGCTGCATAGTTTATTGAATATTATGAGTAGTACATCAATAAAATATGGTGATGATAAACATAGGGCACCAAAACAATTATCCCGAAATGTTAACAATGGACATTACACTAAGATTCGTCACTGTAATCACGATGATATAAATCGCTGATTTTTATTTTAAATCAATTTAAAGCAGTTTGAAAATCATTTATTATTGCGCTTTGATAACCTTTGTAGAACACTATGTTATGTAAATTCTGTGGATTTGAAAGTCGCACTCAAAGTCATATAAAATAATTGGATTACGTAATCAAAGTCAATGTTTTATAAATCATAAAATTTGATTTAAAACATGATTTTTTTCATCCCTACAGGTACGTATGTAAGAATTAATTGCGCATTACCGTTAAGATGGTTGGCGCCAATTTTTTAATGGCATGCCATATTAGGGTGGTAACTCAACTAAGTAAATCAAACTATGTGAGCAAACTATGGAATTTGATATATTACAGATTTTTCGTATTACACAAATAAAAGATCAATAATTAATAGTTATTTGGCACTTCGTGCCGAATAACTGAGTTATTTGCTGTATGCTATTTGATTGGTCGATTTTAAGCACCGAAGGTGCTTAAAATTCGACCAGTCAAATCATATGGCAAATAACGGTAAGGTACAATAGTTTTCTAATGCTCATAAAGCGCGATAGCGCTTTACTAGTATTAGAACACTATTGTACCGTAGTTATGAGTACTTCGTGCTTGAATAACTGGTTTATACGGCATTTATATTTGTTGGTTTTGCATACCAACTGTTGACCGGCGTTTGAGATTTTAAATTTTTATGCACGTGAGTTACACACGTTGTCCGGATATATTTTAAATCCGGAACGGATTTAAAATATTTCGGATAACGTGTGTAACTTACGTGCATAAAAATCATAAAATTTCAAATGCCGGATAACAGTTGGTAAATNGTTGTCCGGATATATTTTAAATCCGGAACGGATTTAAAATATTTCGGATAACGTGTGTAACTCACGTGCATAAAAATCATAAAATTTCAAATGCCGGATAACAGTTGGTAAATGCAAAATCCAACAAATAGAAAATGCCGTATAATTATCGTTATCAGTTATTATTATTAATATATTTATTAATTAATAAATTTTAAAATGATACTACTTATCGAAACCCAAGTAATTACCTAGAAATTTTTACAAGAGCTTTATTAAATGTTGAAGAATAAAGTTACGCTTTAGAATTTTCTATTAACATATAAAATTTGAAAAAAATTTAATTAGTTAAAGTGAAAAAAAATTAGACCTCAACAACACAAGTCCAAAGTTTAATAGAATTCTTGCAAAAAATCAAGCGTAACTGTTTAGAAATGACTTTTTGCGAAGAGTTTTCAGCTTAAAAAAAATTCGAAAAAGAAGTGCAATGTCAAGGCGCATCTTTTAGAAATTTGTGCGTTCTTTATAATTAAATAAAGTAATATCATATTTTAATCGATTATTTTAATTTCATCGATTGAAATCTGATCATAGTAAAATTACTAATATTGCTAACATAGTTTTGATTTACTTAATTGAGTTACCACCCTAATGCCATATGGTGCACTATTCATACACCTTTTTTTTTTTTGAACCCCATGTAAAGTTTGGAGTATTTACATTTTATCACAAGTATTTACTTTTAAATTTTTGAGTATTCTATTTCTCATTTTGGCATTACCATCCGTTTAGAGTTTTAATTTCTCTTTCTATTCTGTTTTTGATCACATTTGATCTGGGATGGGTTACCCATATAGGATAACTTTCTCGTGATTGGTCAATTTTATACAATTTGAATTTATACAGCTTTTACCCCTTAATGAATCTTTTTTAAAAAAAACATATAGCCGCCGTTTATAATATTACAGAAGACTCTTAGCAAACGAAGCTTTAAGAATCTTGTGTATCTCTAGGATTCGCCCTAACTAGGTATAGTTCACTTAGAAACGGTTCTTAAACTAGGAAAATAGTAATGTATAATAAGTATACGCGTTAAAGCTCCTAATTAACGTAACTAGTTTGAGAAAATAGCTTAAAAGTAATATCGATATATAATAAAATATTAAATTAAAATAGATTTCAGCACTCGAAGCTTTATTTAGATATGAAGAAGCATTTGGTAAGCGGTTTTATATTTCGGGAGATCTTGAAATTAATAAGTTCAGATTTGTTTTTTTTTTAGTATTATTTAAGGACGCAATAAATTTTTTTTCTTTTTTATAAATAGGTTCTGCTTTATTCATTTGAGGTCTATATTTAAGTAGCTTACTATGTATTATGGGAGATTATGTCTCTATTGTTTGACGTTTGACGTTTAATGAAAATTTTTCATTAAAATTTTATAAGTGATAGATATAGATTTTAATTTTTCTGTCTAAATTAAATCAAGGTTTTTAAAATCAATATTACTGTAACAACGAATGAAATTTGATTGGCCAATTAACACATGATCAGCAAAGTGACCAATTATGACGTGATCAATTTAACCAATCACGAGAAAGTTATCCTATATGGGTAGGATCCCAAAACCGTTGTTCGGACCGCTTTTTTGCCGGTCCAAATGGTCTTGGTCCAAGAATTAAGATCGGTCCAAAGTCGGTCCACATATATAAACACAAATATCACGATTATATAATCAAATAGAAGCAAGGGAACAATCGCGAATAATTATGAAAAGTATCTGTGTGTTTATATTTCATTATAAAAAAATATTATCACATTCGCCACTTGGTGTATAAAAGCGATCTTGATTTGATATTAATATCCATCGCGATTGTAAAGAAACTTCATTTCGCATTATTGTTATAAACAATTATAGCAAATATAGAAATTTGAATTAACATCGCAAGCGCAAAAAAGGTGGTTTTATATAATACTATAAAATAAAGCGCGTTAGAAATAATAAATAAATTGTGCTAATTATAAACGTAAAGTGTGTACGCATTTGAAGGTTTTTTATTACAAAATAAATTCGCGGTACTATAGCAGTGTTAATTTACACATACGGTTCAGTGATATTAATTGCTTAAATTATATGCGCTCTTGTTACTCTCTTGTTGAAGGTGGTCCGGTCCGGGTCTGGTCCATGGTCTGCTGCCTGGACCGGTCTTTTGAACCAAGACCGGACCGTAATATCCCTAGGGATGCTATAGGATAACTTTCGTTATAAACGATAGTGGTTCTTTGAATTTCATCACCGTATATACAATATATGTACTACTTTATACATTTTATACTATACTCTCTTTTCGCCTAATTTCGCCTAATAAAACTTTCTTTTAACCAAGATGCAGTTCGACTAGGGATGGGTACGGTCCGGTCATGACCGGTCATGACCGGTCAATGACCGTGACCGATATTAGCCGGTCAGAGCGGTTTGACCGACCGGTCAAGATTATGACCGATGCCAAATTCTTAATATTCTGGCTAATAAATGAATAATTATTGCTTAAAATTCATATATCGGTGTATCTGTATCATCTGATAAATAGAAAAATCAACCCGCCTCTTAAAAGTTTTCCAGATCATGCGACTTTGCGTTGATAGACGATATGTTTCATTTTTAAATAAAACCTTTTTATGATATAAGTGAACAATAATGAATACCGACCGTATAACAATAATGAGTATATAAATTAATGTATACCACATGATCTGAAAATTTGAGAAATACCTTGTTCATAATCCGGCCAAATTTGCAGATCATTTGGCCAGAATTATAAAACAATGTTAATTCCGGTCAAATGATCTGCAATTTTGACAGAATTGTATGCGATGGGTTTCCAACGTCTAAAGCGGAGGCTCAATTAACTTTAGGGTTAGGGTCGTCCTAAATTAGGGTTAGGTAGATATATATAAGCAAAATTGCCGGTTTAGACTGCCGTTTTTTTCAAGTTTTTTGCATTAGCATAGTGGAAGTTCATTTTGATTGGTTATATTAAGGATAAATTTGATTGGTTAAGATCTTTTTTTTTATATTGTCAATTGTAATTTTTAAAGTACCTTTAATAAGTAAAGATAGTCACGATATAAAAAATTTTTTTTCTGCAATACGTAACTAATACGATGACTTAATATATCGTTTTTTTACCTTTAAACTTACTGTTTTTTAACAACTGATGCAATAGGATGCAAAAGATTGAGAAACTAAATGAGAAGTAAAAGTTTTGAAAGGTCGGAAGGTGTTTCGGCGACCTAAGCAATTAGTAAGTGAAAGTTGTCTCAACTACGTAGTTCTACTTTGTTTTCTATAAGTAAAAAGTACTACGTATTCGAAACTAACATTCCAAACTCTACCTTTTTATTATATTTAGATTATAAGTGGTTTATAAATACTTTTTATAGTAGCAGTGTTTAGAAATGTTCGTGTATGTTATTTTATTCAGCAGATTGTGTCGCGAAACTTAGAGTATTTGTTGCAAAATAAATATTTTACTTATTGCGAAATAAAATAATATTGTATACATTGTGAAATATGAATAGTTATGAATCCTAATTAATGTATTGTAAGACTATAATACGCGCCTTTAGAAAATATTCGTGAGTAATAAAATTTCATCCGGGCATAGCCGATACTTTATCCGGAGAATGATCTACATTTTTTCCGGGGTATTTTAACAACCAATCAAAATAAACTTCCACTATGCTTTTTGCATTTATTTGCAGATCATTTGGCCAGATCTAGAACAAATCAACTTTAAATGTGGTCAAATGATCTGCAAATTTGACCAGAAATATGAACGAACGGTTTTATTGATCATGTGATGCAAATCGCCGTGTTTTGTTTCTCTTTCGGCAGTCTGTGCAGTGTACCATTCCTACTTGTCACTTATTTAGATATTTGGTTGGATAATTGGGTAAATAATTTATCGGCTATGACCGGTCATTAACCGTATGAATGACCGCGGTCAACCGGTCATAAGCGGTTAACCGATCATGACCGACCGATGACTGACCGTGACCGACCGTGCCCATCCCTAAGTTCGACTAAGTTAAGCACGATATTTATCAGTATCGTAAATAATGTTTATTCGGTTCAAACCAATAAGTCTATACTGTACCAGGACTAGCTATAAAACATGAAGCGCATTTCATAAAGATTACTACACGTTAATCGAAGTTATTTAAACCCGCAAAAATTCATTGGTATTCGTTGAGAAAGTTAAATTAACTTCTAGAAATTGGCAAAAATAGTTATAATTTGCATGCAAGACGTTAAAACGTACATGTCACTCTTATATCGACATTTTTGAGACATTAGTAAAAAAATTCAAAATGTCGATACAGTGAATTATACTGACACTTTACATTAAAATAAAAAATTGTCAGTATAGAAAGATTTTACTATGATGTCGTTATAATAAGACGTCGGTATAACCAGAACGATGTGTAATCTGTTTAACTGTCAAAAAAAAATTATATTTAACGTTAAAAACTTACAATAGACAAATTTGAACCCTTGATTGTAATATTTTTAAATTTTGGAACCTTATATGTGATTATTTTTTTTTGGGCCCTTATATGTACGTAATTATTTTCATTTTTCGGGCCTTTATATGTAATTTCCCCCTAATCCTATTTATATATATTACCGTATTCTGCCGTAAATAAGCACCCCACTTTTTAAATATCAGATTAGCGGAATAACTTGGCTAAAAATCTCATTGCGATTTCCGCTAATCTGACATTTAAAAAAATGGGGTAGAGGGGATGGTGCTTATTTACAGCAGAATACGGTAATACATATTAAAAAATTAGAAAATTTAAATTTAATACAGTAGTATTAATAGTATTTATTCATAATATCTTTAATGAGTTCTTGACCAAATGAATAATTAAATACCTCTTAACAGTAATGATTGTATAAATTATATATCGAAGTATAAAGTTAAAAGTATCTTGATACAAAAAGCTTCAGCATTCAAATCTACTTATAAAACTATCTTTTGGCAAATTGTTTATTTTGATTTATTTTATTTTTTATTTTTAAAAGTTATGTGGCATTTTAGCCTTTATTAAAGCAGAGCAATATAGAAAATTTAGCTAATTATATATCAGGCACTTCGATAAGCTCAATTGGATGATTTATTGCTAAAAAATAGGTTTAAAAATTAGTTGGTCTAACGTCTTATAACTCACAATAAAAAAGGTATTCAATGAAAAAGACTAAAAAGGCCTTAAACAATTTAATTCTTAAACTATTCATTACACAGAGTCACTGCACACTAAATACAGTATAAACTTAAGGCCGAGATAATGTGCTTACCTGCGTTTAATGGTTTAGGAAGTTTTGAAAATTCCAAAACCGACTTGTATAAATAGCTTGTTTGTGTGTTTGATAATTAAATCGAGTTGATTTTGTTTGATTTACTTTATTGCGTATTAAAGAATTTTTGCCTGAGTTTTTAATTTCTTCAACTTGTTTGTATAGTTCTTTTTTTTTTTTACCTTCAAAATTGATCCAAGCATATCGTCTAAAACTTTAGCAGTTGGTCTGCATTAAGGTTCAGCATCTAAGCATTTATTCATCAAATCCAAAAGTGATTGCGGAACTTACACCTGATTTCAGGTCTATGATCTAGGCAAATTTGTGTTGCTAGTTTAAAATCATGTGGAATATCATGATATGGAGGATATCCAGTAAAAATCTCTGCCATAATTATTCCAAAAGAATAAATATCTGATTTCATAGTATATTTTTTTCCATACAACACTTCTGGAGTAATATAAGGAAGTACACCAAAAATACCTTTAGAGCTTGAATCTTGAGACACTGGCCTACATAATCCAAAATCAGTAATATAAGAGCTGTACATATTACCATTAACTATATTCCGGAATGAAAATCTTTATGCACTAAATTGTCCTTATGGATGTCAGCAAGCCCATTAGCTATGCGAGCTAAGTTACTTAATTTATGTCGCCAACTTAAATCATTATATTTATTATCTAATAATTTCGGAGACTCCCTTGTTTTGTGTATTGCATAACCATCATATAATTACTATCATCTGGGTTCCTAGTTAATCCATAAATTGCAATTGCTAAACTACCCCCATGTTTATGTTTATTTTCGACCTAAAATATTAATTATAATAAACAAATATATATTAATTAAATATTTGAGATATATTTATAATACTTATCTCATTTAAAAATTCCTTTTTTATATCTTCTTTAGAACCATTTAGACTTTTAAGCAAACACTTCCTTGCGGATTTCTCTTTCATTTAGAATTCTTAAAATCCTAACATTAAATATGTTCGTCAGTCCATATTTGCCTTAAAAACATTGTCAAAGCCTCCTTTAGCAAGTTACTTTAAATTTGTAAATTTATCAAAAGGTATCCATTCGATAACATCTTAGCATATTGTGCTTTAAGTTGTATTTTTTGAATAAAGTTGTCAATATCTGAATTGCCACTTGTCCATTTTCCGAACTCTTCTTTAAATCTTAAATATCGTAAAATAATATATTACTTTAATATCGGTAATATTAAGAGTTACAGTACAGTATAGAAGATTTTCTGATTCTGTATTACTTATTCACTGCTGTAATATAGAGTATTGTATTATATGTGGATTGGTTAATTTGTGTTGGAATATAATCGACATTTCTGATTTAAAAATTTTCTTATCTCGTATTACTTACCCACTGTCGTAATATAGAGTATTGTATTGTGTATGGATTGGCTAATGTTATGTTATTTGTGTTGGAATATAATCGACTTTTCTGATTTAAAAATTTTCTTATTCCGTATTACTCACGGGCTATTGTAATGTAATATAAAATATTGTATTGTATGTGGATTGGTTAATGTTATGTTATTTGTGTTGGAGTATAATCGCATTTCTGATTTATTATTCCGTATTACTTACGAACTGTCGTAATATAGAGTATTGTATTGTATGTGGATTGGTTAATGTTATGTTATTTGTGTTGGAATATAATCGACATTTCTGATTTAAAAATTTTCTTATTCCGTATTACTTACCCACTGTCGTAATATAGTATTGTATTGTATGTGGATTGGTTAATGTGTTGGAATATAATTGACATTTCTGATTTAAAATTTTCTTATTCCGTATTACTTACCTTCTGTCGTAATATAGAGCACTGTATTGTATGTGGATTGGTTAATGCTATGTTATTTGTGTTGGAATATAATCAGCGACAACATAGGATCGATTTTCCGGTCACATGATCTTCCGATGTCAATTAGCCAATTAAAAATCAGGATCAGGTGTAACGTAAAGAAATTCAAAACAAACGTTCGCTTTGCAAAAATCGTATTTATCGCAAGATTTAGACTAACAAATCGTCTTTCTTGCATAACAAAAAAGTTTCCTCGCACAATTTTGTCATATAATGCCCCTTCTAACCATCACCATGGACCCAAACCCTAACATAAATTATTTTTTTCTCAAAGACAATTGATGCCGGAAAGTCACATGACCGGAAAATCAATCCTTCACCCTGTCAAAATCATAATCGGCTTTTTCCTGATTTAAAAATTTTCTTATTCCGTATTATTCACCGGCTATTGTAGTTAATACATTATTTATGCTGGAATATAATACTAATATAATCGACATTTCTGATTTAAAAATTTTCTTATTCCGTATTACTCACAGGCTATTGTTAGGGTGCGAAACGGGCCGGGTCGGGTCGGGCTTTCTAAGACCCGAAACAGAGCCCGAAAAATTTTTTTAGGCCCGATTTCAAGCCCAAGCCCGACAAAAAGCCCGTTAAACAAACCGGGCCGGGCCTTGTTATAAATCGGGCTCAAGCCCGACAAAAAAGCCCGCTAAGCAAACCGGGCCGGGCTTTATTTTAAATTCGGCCCAAGCCTGGTCCGGCCC
>QKWP01000780.1:144195-167032 GCA_003550325.1 Gigaspora rosea
ATAGCATGGATAATAATATATTCGAAATGTTCTTCTAATCTATATTCGTTCACCAGACTTACTTGTCTGGCTTTTTGATTTCTTACTAAGGGTATGTTTTCCTACCTAGTGAAGTTTACGTACATACGTACGTATGGTGCAAGTCTAAAAATCACAATTATTTCAGGACAAAAATTAAAATCTTATTCCTTAAAAAAAAGATAATCAAGTAACACAATTTAAATCAATATCTACTTCTGTAACGAATAAGGTAAAATTGAGGTTTTTATTCTTGCACCGTATCGGTTAGTGCACAAGAATTAAATTTCTTACCCCTACATTATAACTACAATATAAGGTATTTTCAAATATACTTTTGCTTTTTGCTTTTTTTTTTTTCAACAAAACCCGAGTTCGGCTTTTGTTGAAAAAAAAAGCAAAAAGCAAAAGCATATTTGAAAATACCTATAGTATATATATGCGTATATACGTAATCTACCTCTAGGGTTTACCGGGCCTAACCGGGTCTAATCGGGTATATTACAGAGGCCCGGACCAGCCCGATATTTTTTAGGCCCGACCCGAGCCCGGCCCGCTTTATAAAAATGTGAGCCCGAAACTAGGCCCGAGCCCGGCCCGGCCCGCTAATTTCAGGGTTTAGCCCGGCCCACTCTGCACCCTAGCTATTGTAGTGTAATATAGAGTATTGTATTGTTATGTTATTTGTGTTGGAATATAATCGACATTCTGATTGATTTAAGAATTTTCTTATTCCATATTACTTACTTACTGTCGTGAGAGTATTGTATTGTACTGTATGTGGATTGGTTACTTTAATTAATAAAGCTTCGCGCAACTTTCGTAAGAGCCTTTATTATGTATTACGATCATGTCCGATTACCGGTATCCCGTGACTGCATATTATAATAAAAAAAAATGATTATGATGATTACTGCACATTTAGAGTGTCCAGGATTATGATCCGGCATAAGATTCGCATAATTCACCTTATAGCACATAAAATATGCGATTTCGCATAGCCCGCATAATCTCGCATAATTTAACCTTTCTCTCGTATAAAGGAATTTCTATTGGTCAATTGTCGTTACACAGATTAAATTAATCAAGTCGGCCTAAATTCCGAGTAGGATCGTGTGAATAATGCTGGCTAGACTATCATAGTATCTACACTTAAAATTAATAGATCCGAATGTAGGGAATTACTGATCAGTATGGTACAACTGATCAGACCAGTTGGATCAACCGTACCCTAAAAAACACGGCTGGAATTCATCATAATTTCTGGTAGAGTTAACCCTAAATTCTATGAAGCGTGATAATTAAGCAAACTCTATGGTAAGGTTTGATAAAATCATACTAAAATCACATACTGATCTGGTCAGTCGTACCATATTGATATTCATAACACCTCGAATGTAGTAACAATTATTGATTATAGAAAGAAGAAAATACACACCATTGGTTGTACAATGTAAGTTGCAGATAATTTTAGTACATACCACGGGCAAAATTAGAACACAAAAAAATTTCTAGTAAATCGTGCTTTTAGATTAGGGATAAAATCTTGCTATAAGGTTAGAGTTCGAAAATATTATTTATATAATAAAATTTATAACACGTAAAAACAGTTTCATAGACTGTTATAAAATTTGTCTTGCATTACAGAAGATCTTGAAATTTGGTTGGTCAGCAAATTTTTTTTAACTTAATCCTGGGGTCCGCATAATTCGCATAATTTGCAATACCGGATGCATAATTTGGCATTTACCGGATCATAATCCTGGACACCCTACTGCACATCATCATGAGATGTGATATACACGTGTACTGATCATCATGAGATGATCAGTGATGATATACTGATCATCATGAGACATGTTTTATCTAAGTAAAATCATACTTAGTCGGTTTGCTGGAATTGAACGGGAGATCCCTCAATAACGGACGATCGAACTAGTAACTCATAGAACTTGAGAGGGCCCCGCTCTACCTACTAAACTATGCCACACGATCACCGAATTTTTCTTTATTTTTTACCTATTCATACTCGAAATCTACCGCCAGTCTACGGCGCAGAATTACGTTTTTGATACTCCTGCACTTACTATAAATTTTATTACTTTTTTGAGATACGGCGATTTTAAAAAAGTCTTGTGACCTCCACACTTAAATCGGCCAATGGAATTTTAATTTTTTTATTGTGTCAACCTTAATTGGAATTTAGTGAAAGATCATCAAAACGTATCGGGTAAAAAACTTTCGCTACGATATCTGTGGTTTTATATGTAATAATTATATTATGACGTTATTATCACGATAAATGTTATGTTATTTTGTTGGAATATGATCGATATTTCTGATTCAAAAAAGTATTCGAGTTTCAGACTCCAATTACTTACAGGCTGGTGTGAGCATTTAAATTATATAAGTTTTTATGTCTTTTTAAGATACTAATTTTTATTACTGCATTATACTTATAATCCTTTAACTAATTTATAAGCGTCGTTTGCCCACGCATCATCTGGTTTAATTTTTAATAAGTTTTCCAAGTCGGAAATCGATTCTTTATACCTTTTCATTATATAATTAATTTCCCCATGATATTATAATGCTATTATGTTTTCTAATTCAATTTCCAGCAATTTAGTTAAAACTGCATATGCTTCTTCGTATTTGCCTATGATCAAGTATGCTTTTCCTCGAGACATTAGTGCAAATTTATCATTTGATTTATTCTTTAGTATTGATCAAAGGTTTTAGAATTGATCCAGCATGCTTCCCATAACTTTTTATCAATATCATCGTTAGTCATTGCTATCCATAAAAAGACATTACTGTATTGTTATTGAAAATTTTAATTATGCACTTAAATTTAATGTTAAATAAAATTTACTTAAATATTTAAACTTTTACGTCCAAAATTCGCCTTAACAGACGCGTCTTGTGATCTTATCCCAATGCAAGGATACAAGTTATTTTTTAAGTCATCTAAATTATTAGGTAGATAACAGGCAATTCCTTGAAATATAATTAAATATCAGAACCCTAATTAATTAACTTTAAATTAAGAGTAATGATATATATCAAAACTAATTGAATTTACCTAGATTTATACCATTTTTAGTATAAAATATCATCTTATCGCCATTTCTAAAATTTAGATAACATCCAATTGTATCACCAGCAGTATATGCCAGTCCATATGGCTTGCCACTTCCGGAACAAAAAAAATATCCGTCGTCACCATGGTAAGCACACCCCCATGATTTAATTGCCTTATTTTCTTTATCTTCCACATATTTCCTTCCTAAGAGATATTATGACATAACGTTAATATGTAATAATAAAAATTAAATAAAAATAATCCGTTATTCCAGGCATGAAATCGCTTATGTTATTTTGTTTTGTACAGTATCTTACCCCAATCATTCTATTAATAAATAAAATTAAAGTGATTGTGAAATTTTATAAATAATAATGAGACATAATTATTTAATATTACCCATTGTTTCCTTTTATAATTTTAATTTCAAAGTAAAATAATCCGCATTGCGAAGGAATTGGATTATTGGCACGAATTACAACATGCTTTATAATCATTAGGATCTTTAAAAAATTTTTTTAACTATATAACGATATAATATATTTCTGAGAAATTTCTCTTATAAAAATTTATTACACATCTTACCCGTATAATTCACTTTAAGCCCACTTGAATTTATGCTAATAAACTGTGATTTATCATCGATATTCCACGCGGTTGGTAAAACAAGACCATTAAACATAGTAGCATCTCCATTCAGATCATCTGATTTATTTAATAATATTCAATTACTATATTCTCCCTTAGCGTTTATTTATAATAACTATGGATACTGCAATCGAAATCACTGCAGAAAAACTTTAGCTTTTATTTTCGCATAATTGTCCCATAGATTATTCGATAAATATTATAACTAGATAAATTTATCAAATTTACGAGAATACAAAATTATAATAAAGAAATTTGTCGAATTATGGCAAATAGAATAAAAATTGTAGAATATTTGCCATTGAAGAAACGTTTTGAAAACGTGTTAACAAAATGTCAGAGAATTAAAAAAATACATTAATGCAAAAGAAATTATCGCGGTTGCAAATTGATGTAGTCACTACAATCACTTGAACAATCACCTGATTGTTGTCCGGTTGCGCGATTTTGCAATGATTTTTTAGTGAGCATAGATATGGCCGAAGAAAATAACATGTTTATATTGAATCTTCGGCATTTTACAATCTTTTACAATCTTACAATCTTTTATAATCACGCAATCGTATGGGTTTACTTGTTATTAAATTATACTTTTTGCTAGACTCTGTTTTTGGTATTATCTAATAATCAATCTATTTATATTCAATCCAATCTTAAAGAATTTATTAATATCTGAACCTTGATCTACTATTTGATTAAAGTTTTAAATTTTGAATAATTTAAAAATATTTTGGTATTTAGATTCAAAGTCCAACTACATAAAACTAATTAATTATTAATCTCTGGTTTTGTTATGTGTTAAAATAATTTTAATAATAATAAAAATGAGCATTTGGGTATTATATTTAATTTATATGTTTGGGTTCTTTGGTCATCATTCCTCAAAAAAAAAAAAAAATTTTTTTTTTTATTCAGAACGTGGTTTTACTCGAACACCAATTCATTCTTGAACATTGTCTGGCTCATCGCCCAATAATTTATTTTAATTATAAAAAAGGGATGAGAATTCATTTATGTCCGTATTTCTATTTTCGTGAGATGGTATAAAAGTAAATAATAGTAGTAAGATGTTATACAATTTATTTTGTTATGGGATTTAGTATAGTGTTACCAATTCGGGTAGGTCATACTAACATTATTCTTAGAAATTTCTAGCAAATATCTATATAAAACTCTATCGGTCAGAACAATGGGACATGGCCACCTAAAAGTAACTAACAAAGTAGCATAAGAATAAGCTTTAATGAATAAAACAAAATAGAAGTTCAGTGAACTGCAACTATTATAGAGTTTTCAAATCTTAATGCCCTAAATTAGATTTTTTTTTTGAAATAAAAATTACAATCAAAATAAATATTCTTACATAAATTATTGTTTACAAAAATTTTTAATTACGTTAACAATTAAAATTAATATATACATATGTATTTTGTAAAAAAAAATGTAAATTCAATAAAATGAATATATTATTTTACGATTGACTAAGGTGTTTTAAATAAGATTATTACACTGAATTTACGCGTTAAAATATTTTCATCATCAGTACTTAAAATGTTAAGTATGAATATTCAAATTCGAAGATGTTAAAGTTTAATTAAATCCAAGGTGTCCATCCTTCATACATTACACATAAATTGTCTATGTCAAGCGATTGCTGGATAATTTTATCAATCTGTTCCTGAACAGTCATTTTAGTAGTATATTCAAAATCTTTTCCTTCTAATTTCGCTTTGATCCGTCTGATTATTCCAACTGCAAAAGCATTCCGTGCTTGGGCTGATAATAAAATGAAACGTTAAATCAAAACAATTACAATCATAAAGCACATAATTAATATTCTGGTTCTGGGAGGCGTACCTTGTTGCATAGGGACATCCCAGTTTTCCACGGTCTCTTCGTTACTTGGAAACAAAACCTGTCCAGTTATAATATTTTTTGAGGGACCATTTGATTTATCATTACAAGTTGATGAAATAGGGTTATTATAGGATTCATTTTGTTCATATTCTTCAATTTCTGAATTGTCTCTTTTATTATTTGCTTCCAAAGGATTAAGTATTTGTATATCTTCCGCCCCGGTGTTTATTTGAGCAAAATCACATGCATTAGAATTCTTATTCTCAATATTTTCGGGGGTTATTTTCTGAGATGAATCGTGTCGAATAATAGTTCCAGATACTTCGCCTAAAGCAAATAGGTTTTCAAAAACTCTGACAATAATGTCTGTTAGATATGATATAGTTCGTTCCTAGTAATCAGGAACATAGATAATAGTATTAGATTAAGGACAATAATATATATAAGCACTGAAACTATAAAAAATATTGTAGTTTACGTTGTCATGGCGAAGGTTTTCGACCATTACTGGGTATTCTGACTCTGAAAAGTTATTTTTTTGATGGAATCGTCTATCAACAGCTGCAAGTGCACCACTAATAACTGTATCGAAATCCGAATCGAACTTCGACCATTCGCGCACAAATTCCTAATAATCATATTAATTTAGTCATATCACCCTACATATAAATAAGCAATATAAAACAATTATTAGTAGCTACCTTCGCTTTTGAACGTGCATCCTTGCCACTATCATCTGTCGTATCCATTTCAAAATTTGCTATAGGATCGATAAGAGGAAACAATTCACTCATTAAATTACGAACTTCTTCTACTACTGTTCTAAGATCTTTAGCAATGTTTTCGAGGTTTCCGTGTAGATCCATGTCAAGAGATTCATCAATCTAAATTTTAATCATTATATTAGTGGACAAAGGCAATATAATTAGACATCATCCGAATTATGAAGTAAAATCGTTTACCTTTAATGATGTAAGTTGTTGCGTGACATCCAATTGTGGACCAGCAATGCTCAACTTGGAACTTCTAAAAAAGTCCGGAAATAGTTCAATTTAGGCTCAATGATATGTTTTTAATATTGCACTTACCCCTGCATTGCTGACTCGAGTCTTTTGACTAGTTGAAGAGTATCTGCATCCATTGCTACGGTTTTGTCAGTTATTGTGCGGAAGGTTTCCAAATGCAATATTGAATTACATAAACTAACGACATGCTTCATCTATAAAAGATGGATCACTTCATTTAGAATTTATTCTATGAAAAACAAATTCAGAATATTTAGTAATTTACCCTTTCGAATTCTTGAGCAAAAATCATCTGCTGATTCGCTACTGCATCACCGAATGAACGTAATAGTTCCCCTGCATTTTCATTAATAATCTGAGTGGCAATAAAGTCTGCAACTTCTGCATTGATCACTCTGTATTGCGAGACTAATTCTTGTAAAAGATTTTCCAGTAAAACAAATCGATTCACGTCTTGGGTCAAGTTTTGCAGAAACTTTATATAATATCAAAATTAAAGACATGTTATGAATATAAACATATGCATTAATAAATTTACAAAAACAATTCACTACCTGTTGTCGGACTAAACTGTTGTCACCTATCAATGCCTCATTGATCCATTCGAAGCGCATCATTTCCATTTGACGATGTTGTAACTCTATTTCTACTTGAGTTTTTCGAAGATTTATCTTGAAAAATAGACAAATAAATAAATAAATAAATTAATGAAATAGAAATAAAATTTGCAAAAAATAAAAAATTTCTACCATTGTGATAAAATTCATTTTACACCCATGGAAAGAATATTGTTTGACGTTGAGCTTTTGAGCACAGATATCATCATTAGATACAAGTCCTTGTGCAATAAGATTATTTATGAGTGATGAACTATCAAACGTTAGCCTGATGTCATCATTACCAGTTCTGACTAAGGACCCTATATGATCAATTACGGTCGTGTATAGGGTTTTTATACATGGAGTGAAAAATTCCGAAATCCACCAGCGCGAGACTTCCCAAAGCCTTGTGAGTGAATCAGAACTATTCTTAAAAGCGTCCGCCATAGCCATTGATGATACCCAGACTGTGTTTAGACGAGGTTGGCCATTTTCTTTATAATAATCGTCACACGCCAACAAAACACAAACCATAACCTGATAGAAAATATCAATGTAAATATTAACATGAAATTAATAACATACTCGAATTCAACTCACATTGAGCTTATGAACAGTAAAATTATCAATAAAATGGTCTTCAATTAAATCTTCTTGACCGTCTTTAGATGGACTGTGTTCTTTAAGTTCTTTAAAAAGAGCCTATTTAAAAATAATTTTAAGAATTAATCTAATTAAATTGATATGTATATGCTTCGTTAATTCTAGTTAAAATGTGAACTTACTTGAATCTTAAGCAACGTATCTCTCAAACTATTGAATAGTTCGTCAAATTCAACAATCAACAAATGAACAGCTTGAGAAACTCCTTCCCTATATGTATGTTCACAAAGTCGCTTGAATGATTCACTCTAGGTATAAATATAGTAATTAGAAATTTATGCAAAAAAGGTATTGTACTTATTTAAAGATACATTAATAGATTACTATAGACTTCGCCATGTAATGGGATTCCGGATGCTTCATTCCCCAATAATTGAAAGTGTCTGTAGATAGACTACGTAATATTTCGGTAAAAGGTTCAAAAGCTTGCGGTGAACCATGTATTAAAAGAAATATCTTTGGTAATATAACGTTAACGAAATTATGTTGTAAACTAAGAATTATCCGAACTGATTGCAAAAGTTCAGTGGATATAGCTAATGTCCGGCTAAGTATTTCGTCATCAGTAATTTTCACTAAATAAAATATAGAAATAAAGCGGTTAGCTATTTACCTTGTAACAACTATATGTAAAAAAAAAAGGTCGAATAAACTTACCAGTTATCATTTGAACATGATGATAAATAGACATTAAAATTACTACGTATGATAAAAATGACGATTTATCGAGAGTTTCATTAGATAGAGTTTCTTTAACAACAGTCTGAAAATTAGCACTAAATCCGACATGATTGAACACATCAAATATGTCATTCGACTCCTTAAGGAACTGATGAAGCTCAGATAATGAAGACAAAATACTCGCTAAGTATAGAAGGCGTGAATTTAAACTAGTAGAGTTTTGTTCGTTGAATATATTGTTCAGCATAGAGTGTAGCGTTGATTCGTTCATGACCATGTTGTCTGTAGCCAAAGTTAACGCTTCTGCAAAAGATACGCTTTCCTGCACAGCATTAGTGTAAGATATCTTAAGATCTTCGCGAATATGATTCAATGCGTTACCAGAAACAATTGGAAGGTTGGATTTTTGATATAGGGACTGAAAGTCTTGACTTGAAAATGACGATTCGAGCAAAGAAACCAATAATTGAGGCCATTTGGAATAGTAATCTTGCATCATTAGTATAGGAACTAAAGGAATTACTAAAGTTCTATAAAATTGCAACCGCTCAAGACAATTTTTGAAAGCTACGTTACGCTCATTCATCCAACTCAAGAATTCTTGTTCAATTTTGCTGCATCGTTGAAGTATAAATTCATTCGTGGCAAGAACTTGCAAAAAGGGTGTGAAAATAGATGCCCCTATTTGCGAACCTGATGAAAAAATTTCATTATAAATAATCTGTAGTGTAGGTCCTTGAATAGATTGTATAGTTTTCTCGTGTTGTGCATGCCATAGCGCACATTCATTAGCTCTTTGTGAGAGAGCAGATTTTAGACTTTCTAATTCAATTTGATTGTGAATGAACGCAGGTTCTCGCATCTCGATCTTATTATGACTTTGACTCGGTTGTTCAGATAATTCCACTTGCTTATTATATAAATTCATATAATGTTCGCATATACGCTTGAAAACTGTAAGAAACTCAGACAGTAAATTTGAAAGATGCCCTTGATTATTCTCAAGAGGAACCCTAAGTTCAGCTAAAAATTTATACATTATTTGTAAAATTTTGTAAATTCTGCAGAAAATCACAAATTTGAACAAAAATATTACCAATTCTCGAAATTAACAATCCTATATTTTCTTCAATTTCCATAATTTGTTTTTCGCGGTCTTCAGACATGTTTTGATGCCAATCAACTAATGGGTCATATACAAATGCTTCGAGTAATGTAATTAAAATTTCTTTATTTTCTCGCAAAACTCTAAGAACATTTTCGCATGCGATCCTGAAGACACCCTCGACTCCAGTAACACCAAGTACAGTTTCAATGTTTTGTGTAAGGCGGAAAGGAATTGTTTCAGGGACTCGAAGCTTTTTCCCTTTTTCAAAGCATACGTTATAATCTATATGAATAACTTCTCCGCACTCAAAGTCTATCAAAATATTATCTAAATGACGATCTCCCAAACCAATTATATAGCCGATAACAGACATAACTGCAAGCGACCGTGACAAAGAAGTGCTTTTAATCCACCACTCTTTTGGACTTGAACATGATGCCCAAACCTCCTTTTCAAGTAGATCTGAAGGTGTTTCTGATACTAATTCAAGAAATACTGATTTGAGAACAGAACGAGGCCAGTTACGTCTCGAAGTGGATGCAGGCCAACCTTCTTTTTTTAGAGCCTTGCCAATTTTTTCAAAATACATATCACTGGGTCGTTGCGGGTTTCCAGCTAATTCTTCAGTGTTATTTTGTAAAACCTTGGCAAAATGTTCTCGATGTTGCCATTTTTTATAAAGTACAAATATTTGAGTAGCATTTTCTACCAATTGGATCATTCCTGAATGATTTCCTAAAGGAATGACTGCATAATTACGTGCACGCAAACTCCGAGCTCGCGTTTGTTTATCTCGTTTGAGCAAATCGTTAGTAATCTGTAACAGTTGCATAATTCGTTCATCGAGATGAAGATCTTCATGGCCCTTGAAAAGATAACCATACTGCTGCCCATCTGATCCAAGGAGGACCAATTTTTTGGGCTTAGTTTTTGTAGGTAAAATGATAAAATTTTCATCAAACGACTGAATTGTCACTATATCCGTATGATATGGTAAACCAGGCATAGCGATCGCAGAAGATTTGATTGTTCCCAGAAATGGACTAACATCAATTAACTTTAACGAACGATTTGACATTAATTCCTTCGTCAAATCTTTGTGGACCTGCAAAAAATTTTTATAAATTCCCAGATAAGTAAATCTAAGGAATTCCAAAATCATTATAGCAATTTACGTACATTGCGCAAAAGATCCCAGCCCGATTTATATGATTCCCACGAAAATGGAGTACGTAGAATTTCCAGAGCTTCATGAATACGATTACCAAAAGTTTGACAAAACCATTTCTCATGTTGTGTTGAAGCAACAGCAATAGTACAATTGTACAATCGATCTATAGACAAAATTACTGGTTTCATAATAGCATCATAACTTTCTTTCAGAATTCTGTTTCGTTGCTCTGATGAAAGGTTGAGATTATCGTTTATTCTCTCGAATTCGCGTTCAAACTTGTGAAATCGTCTGTTGACGTCAAGTTGTAAGCCACTTATTTTATTAAGCCAAAGTTCTTCCCATAAAACTGTAATGCGTTGTAACTCTTCAATCACACGTCGAATTTCTACGATCAATGTTCCGTTGGAATTATCAAGACTATCGGCAATTCTTTTGAGTAGTTGCTTACTTAAGTCGCTGGTGCCACTAGAATTTGAGGCAGCAACAGTGTGATATACAACGAGCTGTGGTGAAATAGAAGCAATTGAGCACAAAAGTTTACAAAGCTGCTGTTGAACAAAAGGTTCTGGATGATCCAATCGCGAAAACAGTTGTGGAGTTATATTTTCCCACAACCGAATATTAGTATTATTAAATCCTTCGACAAACGATTCTTCGAAAAGCGGTCCATGCTTTACAAGTAATCTTAAAATTCTTAGAGTTGCAGTTATTATATCAGATTCCTCAATACGTTCTATGCGAATTTGCTATAAAAAATTTTCAGATATATCGTTAGCAAATTTAAACACCCTCAATCAATCCAATAATCACTTAAGTTACCGTTTGAGCATTTTGGACATCATTTCTTCCACGTGCAGACTGCAAGAATCGGAAATATCCATCAACAGCAGATTTATATGCAATGAAAAGCTCCTTTTGTATTTTACTTAATGCATTTGTAATCTCATCAACTGAATTTTGTGAAATCCAAGGAAGAATTGCATTAAAATCCAACATATTATCACTATTATCACCTATTTCATCCAACCTTGATAGAGAACTAACTCTGCGTAAAAACATGCGAAATATGTTCTATTTTTAATTAAATGCAAAGAATACAGTCATATATATGTACTATGATCAAAACAATACTGAAATAAAGAAAGAATAAAAGAATAAAAGTACTTTTATTATTATATCACAATCATTAAGATTATTGCCGTTCGAAACTTTCCAATCATTTGTCAAAACTTGCTGAATTTTCTTACTAGCGGAGTTCAATAAATTAATAGACAACTTGCAGCTACCTAATTCATCAATTATTTGTCGACCATGTTGGTAGTGATATGAAGCATAGGCAAGCCAAACTTTCGGAGTCGAACTTTCTCCGTTAATCGCCTTGGACAAGCATGCTTCCACCAGTTTACTATTTATTAAATTAGGCTCTAAATTTTTTTCTTCCGAATCTTGGCTATCAATATACTCGCCAAAAATAAGATTTAAATCAGACAAAGTTTCACTATTTAATTGTGACACTGGATACTGTAACCATTTTGCCAGCTTTAAAAGTACATTTTGACGAAAAATTAAAGTATCTGAAAATGCAAAGGATGGATGTTGCTCATCACGTAAAAGTGAACATGCACGGGCAATACCTTCTTGATACAATCCTTGAGCAAACAACGTTTTAGAATGTTCAAATACAACTTCTGTAGGAGTATCTTGTTTCCAATGATCAAGGATATAAGTTGCATAATTTAAAGCCGAACTTTTTCTAGCAATTTTTGCCATCATAAATTTAAATATATTAATCTCTTTTAATGTTGGTTCAATTTCTGGGTTCGAAAGTAATTGGTCAATAGCTGTATTTAATGGACTCCACACAGATAAGTCAATAACAAATGTGTCACTAAATGGAAATTTCTGATTGTTATTTATGTATTCCACAAATTCAGATACAAAATGGTGAAGCTGTTGAGCTTCTGATTTTATTGTAATTGTTCTTAATAATAAGGGAATAGTGCTCATCAGGGAGTCTGTAAACGAATGCTTAATAATGTTCTCTAAAACACAAAGAGCTGTTTGCTGATTCAACGTTCTAGAATTAGAATTTTCATTAACTAAATTAAAGAGCTTTTCACGGAAAAGGCATAACATTGGGATAAAGTTGGCACCACGATAATTGAGATGTTTTTGCGAAATTTGTGGTGGAATATTGTCAACAAGCTTCCATGCATCCAAGTAATCACCATCGTGGTATTTTGCAAGTGCTGTTAAATAGTCTTGATTTATTTGCACCAACGGATCTATAATGATTTCAGTTTCATCATGTGCATGAACCCATTGTGCTAATGAAGACAAATCTTGCATAATACAGTAGCAATCAATTATCTATAAGAGACAAGAGATCATAGGTCATGATAAACAACGTATACGTATAAATGAATTTAAGCAGAACTTTTTTGGGTATCAAAATTTGATATACATCCTTATAACCTAAGACTATATTTTTCTCGTCCAATTTGGCTGCTTAAATTCAGTGTTATATATAATAAATAGAATTTGACTTACTTGCGAGTTCAAAAATCGGGCCTGTGGCAAAATTGGTTGCATTTCAGAATCAATTTCAAGGAGGTAGTCGAAAGAATCAATCGCTTCATTCGCAGCAAGTTCATATCTCGATTCTGCAAACAAATTAGAGCCGTGCATCCAATTAAAATTGTCCTGGTTTGAAATGGGTTCATGCTGTGACACTTATTTAAATTTTCAAACGATACAGTTAATAAGACGTTATGTAATTGTATATTTTAATGATTATCAGTTATTTATAGTTGTAACGCAAAATTAAACAAACTTTGAGTAGAAGCCCGTCGTGTAGATACAGCGGGTTCAATGTTTTCGCCTGCAGTAAAGTCGTCAGTGTGATCTGATAAACCAGTTTCTTGTTTATCGTCATTTGGGCAGACGCGTTTAGACCATGCTAAAAGTCCAATAATACTATCCCCAGCATGTAATCTTTGCAGACATTCAACTAGTAAAAAACAACAGAATTAGATATTTGATAAAATTGCATCTAATGAAAAGATAGAATCACACATTGTAATATTGTAACCAAGAGGTATAAAAATAGATAAATGTGTTCGTATCAAGAACCCATCTATTTATATTTAGGGAATCATTTTTATTCAACATAATGCAATAACACCTTACCAACATCAGTAAGAATTTGTTGAAAGTCTGTCAACCAAATATTTTCATTGGTAATCAGCCCTTGATTTATTATAGCCACACGTTGTGCAAGGGCCTATAAATTAATGTTAAGTTCTAATTTGTTAAAAGATCTAAATACTTGTAAACTAAATCAATACTGTAATGATAAAATATGAAATACCCGAAAACCGTGCATAACAGCCAAGGCATCATCTCCAGTGATTTTAGCACCTTTCACAATGCCTGTTCGAATGCGAGAAAACCAATCATCACAAACTTTACGATTTGTTCTGAAGAAAACAATACTAGCACGCGGTGCTTGTGGTAAATTTCCAAGCGAAGTCCCAACCGTAGCATTGTATATTTGAAGTTCCAAACGATCAAACAGATTTAATAAGTCCCGTAATTGATAACGATTTACCATACTTTATGCAATAAGTAATTTCATGATTAAACATAAATAATAGGACAATATATTTAATAAAACTATCATTTCTTAATTACCTATAATGTAAATTATCCTCGTCTAATTCATTTTTTATAGAAATCGTAAAATCTTCTATCAATAAATCATTTAATCTCTTTTCAAAAGCATCAAATGTCTAATGTGCAAAACATAAGAAAGTAAGATATGAATAAAATTATTAGCTTTAAATTTTTGATTAGAAATATATTTACCTGCTTTGGTCCTCCGAACGGTGTCCGTAACCTTGAGAGTACACAATAACGAGCAACCTCCCAAAGTGTCCAAAACGTAAGCAAGTCGTTGGAATTCACAATAGCATAAACAATTTCATCGCGTGAATAGACTAAAAGCAAATAAATCCTTTTACTTTTGCAAAAAATATACACATATAATGCAATTATATTAAATTACCATATTTGAGATTGTTGTCTTCTATAACATCTTTTGGATTGAATAAATCATTAGATTGGCAAGAAAGGAACAATCGCAGACGCCATTGCCCTTTTTCGCTTGGATCATATGTAACGTTGTCAGTTTCATCTTGTCCGGTCAATAACTCTTTCATCCCCAAGTGGTTCATCACGATTTGGAAATGAGGTGATCTGAAGCTACCTAAATTTGGTGTCATGCACACATTTGCCTGTGCAGAAATATTTCCTAGTTAATTTTTAATAAGCATTTATAGATACTCTAAATCTTAAATAGCGTGCGAGTACTTTGAATTTCATCACTATTTGATCCTCTAAATCGTCATGCAAAAAAGTTGCAAAAAAAGGATTTATCCTATAAATCAACTTGGAATAACCAGACTGTACTCTGTGGTCCACGTCATTAATCCTAAAATTAAGAGAAAGTTTTAACATCATAAAACAAGAATCCTGTTTGTGGATAAACACAAGATGTAATAACATCTATTGACATCCATTGACATCTATACCTTTGAATAATCTTAGAAAAGGCCTTCTTACTAATGCTTAATGAACCAAAAACATCAAAATATTCATGTATAACTTTAGGTATTTGTATGCGGATGTTGTTATTTTTGACAGATCCTGCAAGTTATACGGTTAAATAAATATCTTCAATTAATTAATAATAACAATAATAGTGGAATTTATGTAACTCACTAGACATAGCAATCAAAGTACAAATAACATGCTCAAGTTCTTGACGAATGTTATTTTTTGTGTCGGTTGATGTAAATTCATGAGCATTGCAAAATTCTAAAACGTCCCTGACCCATTCGATAATCAAAGTAAAAATATTGAAGGACAGTTCAAGTTGACTCTGCAATAGCGAGTTAATGAGAAAACTCATTGCATGAAATTCAGAATCAGATTGTTGTTCCCCTTCTATAAAATAATGCTTGCTGGATAATTTTAAAAGCCAATCACTATAATGACTATGATGATAAAATGAATACACTTGAAAAAAATTTTTACAAATACCTTTTACACGTCTGTCGAAGCGCATTAATCGAAGAACACATTAATATACCATCAAAATAATCACATTTCCTAAATTTGTTAAGCATGAAGTAAAGAATCCAAAAAATCTCTCTAGCATGCCCCAATACTGGCAAAAGTTGTATAATAAGCTCAATATCAAAAACAATTACGAATGTTGCTGTTCTCTCATTCAATATATGAGTACTTGTGGGTAAATCAGTGACATTAAAAAGAGGTTTCAATCCTTCGGGAAAGAGATCAAGCATTTGTTCTTCATGAACAGTATTAATCATTACATTATTCTTTGATTGTGATTGCATGACAATTTTTGGAAGGTTATTCAAGGAAAATATGAAATATATCATTTGACCAACTTCAATAGTAATTTGTTGAATTAGAGATATTTTATTTTCTTCTGATGAAGTAAAGTTATGATCTTGATTCTTAAGAAGTATACGGAACATGTCTAAAATGTCCGAATGCAGCCGAGCGAAATATGGGTTATATAAGCGAAGCTTCATTAATGACGAATTTGGATTCGCCAATATGATTATAACATCTGGATGAATATATGGAGTCCATTGAGAGAGTATCTATAGAATCGAATGTCGAGTGGATATTTAGTAAATACATTTTTATGGAGATTAAATATAAGTCGATCGATATATAAATAGTAGATTAACAATAAACAACCTGAAGGAATCCATCAAACCAATCATCTACTACAAAGTCAATCGATTCTTTTTGAAGGCCATTTTGAATTTGTAATAACCAAAATTTAGTCGACTGAACTTGATACTGTACAAATGATTTCTTTCTTGACGAGCTCATTGTCAAAATTATCTGGCACCCTTAAATAAAAGTTAAAATTGAATTTATTTGTAGTTATAGAAATTTTACTTGATAAATTTACCTTTTTCGAACCATCCAGTATCCATATATAACTCTGCTATAACGAATATGAACTTAATGATCCAGGCTCGCAACTGATCAAAGGGGTGTGCACTCTCTACATTAGCTGCATTGTTAATTTCTTCCACAGAAGTTTGCTGCAAAATTGGACCAATTGCCTCAGCAATTGCCTGAAAACAACTAAAAAGAAATATGAAAGTTTATAATTTATTGTAAATTTATACTACTAATAAATAGACATTTTTGGATGCTACCTTAACAATGCTTTCAAATTACTTGGCATAGCTTCACTCTCGCTTCTGGTTCTATCATCGATCTGAGGTCCTTCTTGAGATACCGTCACGCCTGAAAGCACTTCCATGTCTGCTAGAAAATGACTCAATAACTCGTAAGCAAATTTCAAATTTTTGCCCCAAAACGAACGTAATCTTTTGAAAGTATCTATAAATATTGTGTTTAAAAAAAATAAGTAAAAAAAAAAACAAAAAAAAAAAACAAAAAAAAAAAATCAAGATTTAACCCTAAAAATAAGATGGCACAAAATACCGGCTATAAGAGAATGAAGTGTATCCGAGACTGATATATCTATATACCATCCCACTAATAGATCAATTATATCCTATGAATTTAATCAATTATATAAAATAACCATGAAGCATGTAAAAAAAGCATTTTGCTAATTTCAATTCTTGAAATACCTGAAATCGTTCACCAAATTCAGTAGGATATCTCTCTGCTATTTTTTCTAAAACCTCTAAAATACCGGGAAAACAGTCTGAACTGTCCATTGAGTCTAGCAAACTTTCCAAATCATGAAGTACATTAGGAATAAACTGTTGAAGAGGTCCAGAATTTGATATAGTTTGAGAACTTGAGGCAAATTGGTTACGTACGAAAACCTGTAGGTTTTCGGTTCGGTTGAAAAATTTTAATGATATTAAAAAGAATATAACTATCATTATATCTAATTCTATCATTGTTTTACCTCTCGTAAAGAAGTCAATAACCAAAGCTTGCGCTCTTTCTCTCTTTCTTTAGAGCTACTATCAGAAGCTTGTAATCTTTCAAATATCCAACGAAAATGGTTGTTTATTTCATTGTTCATTAACAAAGCGGTTTGAGCTAGACATTTTGCTACAGCAGTCTTAAAATTCGTAGGTGCACTGCACATAAATACGCCGATCAGTACCTCATAGAGTAACAAGAGCAATCTCTATAATTAAAATCAGATTATTTTAAAGGATTTACCGAGAATCTTCAAAGATTGCTTCGAAACCCGTACCACGAGTTACAGCTTCAAAAATTTGAGATTTTTCCCAGGGCGTGCATGGTTCGTTCAATATAACCACAAATTGGTTAACATATGACAAGCGTCTTGTGTACACTGGATCACTCTCGTCTCGAATACGAGAAAGTAGAGAATTTACACGAGAAATTTTGGCAGAATCAACTACATTGAATTATAACATTAGAATTAGCAAGTAATCGCGTAACGAAGAAAATCGTTGAGGAAACATTACAATTGCCCCTGGCTTCTAAATTATTATGTGATGGTGCGTGAGGTTGTATTTGATACTGGCGATGGGAAGGTCGTCTGCCATACCGATTTCTAGGTCCACTCATTATTTTAACCTTTACGAAAATGTTTTCGATCAATTTTCAATTTATAAAAATTTCTTGTATTATCACGTGTTATATCAGCAAAACTTCCTAATATATATTAAGTATAGTATAGATTTAAAAATTCGGCCTATACTATACGGATCTGCTCACCTATACCATACCCGATACTTCTGCTATAATAATTCTATAGATAAATCGCCCATCTCTAAGTACATTGCTTACAATATACGAACAAAAAAAAAAAAAAAAGAACAGCAAATGCGTGAATTATTATAATTGTAAGAAATTGGTCAACCGACTTTGAAAAAAATCGATCGACTAGGCAGACAATTAACTTTAGCCCGATTTCTTCATTATTAGTGCGCACTTATTTTGTATCTTTCTACACCCACACCAGTATTCCCAATAGGAATATTGTCTCTAGGTGGTATACCTAATGGTGTTTGTTCTTCCATCGGTTTCTGTTCTCTGGGTATTACAAGTGCTCTTGCACGACCAAGTTCTTCCTATTATTTTTCGAATTATGTTATAATTAAAAGTTGTTCAAATATCATAAAAATTTTTATTGATCTAATCTTTAATGCAAATAAACATACCACAAATTTTTGTTTAAGGTATCCAACTTCCGTAATAAGATCATTTAATGCCTTTGCTGCCATCATATCTGGTTTAGTATCGTTAGTAGTTTGAACTTTCAAAATTACATTATGTTCCAAAGGATGTGGGACTTTGTAACCAGCAAATATTGTGGTTCTTCTGAAAGTTTACTGAATTGAATGAGTTAAATGGAACGAATATGTAAAATCTCTACTAACCAAATGACTCTTCAAAATTATGTAAATAATTATGTAAATCGTAGTCCAAAGGGTCAGTTGTTAGCAAAGATCCCATACGTGTCATTAAATAATGTAATAATTACAATCGTATCAAATTGCCCATTGTGTGATCTTCTCTAAGGATATCGAAGGTTGCACCATTTTCAACCTTTGGATCTGGTGTGATGGTCATCCTTAATAACGTGGAACAAAAAAAAAAAAGTCAACAGTGTCTACTAAATTAAAGCAAATGGTAAAAAATCTATTAAATCCTATTTGGAATTTCAGTGATTTGGTTGACTCCTAGGGCATGGTAAGCTATGAATGCTTACTTCTTTGCACCTGGGGGGAGATAAAACAAATCAAAGCGATCTGGAGCATTCATGTTGCTAATAGTTTCAATGTGAGTAATGTAAAGGTTAAAATATTAATTGTTAAGTTACGGGTATTACAGAAATATGTCTTGTATAAACCCGTATCTAAGTAATGTATGTATAGATATAAGCAAAAAAAATTTACGAAAGTATGTATGGTTAGCACTACTTTTAAATTTTATCTTTTATAAGTAATCCCCTTTTAATAGGGTGAGCGCTAATATTGTCCTTTTTCATGGTTAGGGTTGGTATAGATTATAGATAAAATCTTTTAAAGAATTCTTTTACAAACTATACATACCATCTTAATTCCTACTATACATACTTTGTCAATTATACACTACATATTTGCTATATACTCGTATTAACTGCAGTTATATGAAAATTGCTAACAAATATTAATCTTAGTGATAAGAATAATATATGAAAATTGCTAACAAATATTAATCTTAGTGATAAGAATAATATATGAAAATTGCTAACAAATATTAATCTTAGTGATAAGAATAATATAAGCCTTTTTTTGATCTAATGGGGGTTTCAGAATTAATGATTTGACATCCGATTTCAGATAAAATAAAGGTTTATTATTCATTTCAAAAGAAATGACATATAAATCCTATTTTTTTTTAAAGAATATAATTTATTTACATAATCGTTAACCGGTAGATTTTTATCAAAGGAAATTAATTTTATTACCGATTAATCCCATTTAATCTCTGATTCGGAATTTTAAAACAGAAAATAAAATCTTTTAAACTCCCACTTATTTTCGAAATAAAGTTAATTCTGAAATGAAACTGATAAAGATTGTAGAACTAATGAAAAACGGTATACTTGATGGAATTGGGTCAATAGGAACCAAGCAAATATTTTTTTTTAACACCTTTTTTTAAAACTTTAAACAAGAATAATTTAGTAAAAATTTTTAAATTATTATTGTTTAAATTAAAAGGTCTTATAAAAATTTATAAAAAATGCTTTGTTTCTATTGACTCAACCCCAACTATAAAATTAGTGATGCTATAAAAACATTTTTACCTTTAAATTTAAGTTTCAGCACATCCCTATTTTTTCTTGAAATAATAACCCATCTGATTGGTAAGTTTATTCAATTACCACTAATCAAAGTTACGCTTCGATCTAGTGCTTTAGAATCTCAATAATTTACCAAATGTAGCAATATACTGATGAAATATATGACAATTGATATATTACTTGCATGAATGCTGTGCAATAATTTATGTAACCGTAGTTGTAAAACAAGATAATAATTTTTATTTGAAACTGAAATAATATCATAACAGATAAATTTATTGTCTAATTAATTTTTTCACGAATCAGTATTATAAAACTCAACAAATAATTTTTTTTTTTTTTAATGATCATTAGCGAATTTTGATTAGTGTGCCACGTGATTAACTTTGTAGTAATTACAATAGAATGAGGTGTGAAATCCGCTTTGTAGATCGTGTTAGGGTAGCTTGAAATCCCATTTTATTATGTTTTTTATTATAATAAAAGTGGATTTCACCATAATGCGATGACCATTGCAGATTTCATTATTCCACAACCTATCGTATTATAATTATTGAAATTACAGTAAATTTCCGGTAATAAAAATGTTTTTGATAATATAATTTTCGGGTCTTTTGGTATAATCTTATACTGCCTGAAAATTTTTATCTAAAAACTATTATCAATGATCACAAGATTCATCAGTTCCTACTAATTTTCAAATCAGCTGAATTCGATATAAAATATATCGGAATTATTCAGCATTTTTAAATGCTTTCCATATAAATGCCCAAAGTGTAATTTTGAATTTTGATGAAATTAAGCTTAATCCTGGCCATTATTTAAGCAATGTCCCTAAACGTTATACAATTTATCATCTGTTCCTGGTTTTGCGCGACTGCGGCAAGCAGGCGGCAAGCAGCTACTTATTAAATGCATATCTGCTTTGTAAGATCAATTCTTTGTCATTGTATTTACTAAAAAAATATCGTATATACGAAAATAAACTGATTGTCGTTTAATTGTATGACTCTGAAGTTATTTTTAAAAAATGATGATAGGTGTATAGAATTTTTCTCTTTACACCTTGTGCTTGTGCATCTGAACTGCGATGTGATGTGATCTGCAATGATCTTTTTTTCGATAAGTAAAAATAAATTAATCGATATGATTAAACATACCAATCAGATTCTTTTGGTGCCTCTATACAAATAAATATTAGATAACCCTTAACCTTAATTAATTAGAAAACTTTTTAGCAATTTACAATGTTACTAAAATTGTTGAAATGAGATTACTATACCGATTACAATTAATCATATTCTGTTGCCTTACCATGCTTATATTACTGCTATTGTATCTTAACCAATATGCATCTTAATAAGCCTTGATGTTGATTCGAATACGTATGACCATGAGATTCGTTGAATTTCTCATATGATTTATTTATTGTCTATTTTTTTAACTGAAATAATCAACATCCTATTCTGGCCTAGCATTATCACTTATTCAAATATATAATACAATGAAGAGTGACGGTTTTTTTTTATTATAAGAGTGACTTGTTATTTTTGTACTATGAAAGTGCTGCAATGCATGTAGCACATAAGTAGGCTAAATTTTGTGGTGCATAACTGCAACAACGGCCGGTATAATTTAGGATATATTGTATAACCAAAGTAAATAAATAAATAAAAAATATCGGTAAATTGTGGTGACATCCCAACATTTTTTTTAAAAAATGGAAAACGAAGAAGAAATTACACGAATTACCGATGCTTTCAATCAACTGAATTTCGATAGCAGTCAAAAATTGGACGATACAAAAGATTCGAACGGAAATTATTTGCACGGTTATTGTTACGAATATGGAATAGGAATTGAAAAGGAAGAAAAAAAAGCATTCACATATTACCAAAAATCGGCAGATATGAATAATTCTAACGGAATGTACCAAGTTGGATATTGTTATTATTTAGGAATTGGAGTCGAGATCGATAAGCATAAAGCGTTTACATATTATATGAAGTCTGCTGAGGCAGGTAATTCAATGGGAATTTGGAAAACTGCCTGGTGTTATTATTACGGAATTGGCGTAGAAAAAAATAATGATAAATGGTGGGAATGGTATAAAA
>QKWP01000780.1:171297-183610 GCA_003550325.1 Gigaspora rosea
CAGCAAAACAAGTTCACAAAACAAGATCATAAATACTTATTTACCATTACGTTTAAATTCATTTCATTCGCATTAATTTAGTCGGTAAATATAAAAATAATTTACATTTGATATCAGATATGAAGTTTAAAACCGTAAATGCAAAATAAATCAATTATATATTATATAGAAATTCTGAACATGGAAAATGTGCACATTGTAATGAAGATAACACTCAGCCCGCATGGTGTTTATCATGCGATCCTGATATAGCAACAAGGTGAACAAGCGGAAATAAAAATATTGACGATTGCATGAAAATATTCCAACTTAGAACCTTTAATTATGAAGATGTGATTGAATGGATTCCATTTGATAAATTATCAAGCGTTAAAAAAATCGATAAAGGAGGATTTGGCTCTGTATATTCAGCAACCTGGTTGGATGGTATACGAAAAGTTGAAACTATTAAGGACGGTGATAACGATATTTATAAAAAAGCGCGTGAACCATCCAGCATCGTTGCACTCAAGACGTTGGCCGGTTCTAAGGAAAACAATAATGATTTTTTAAAAGAAGTATGTTAATTTATTGTTTTAATAATTTATCTAATAGTTAGTTGTTTGAACTAATTCATTTGTTTAAACTTCAAGTTCAAAAGTCTTATGCCATGTAAAATGAACTCTACTAAGCTCGCAATATATGGCATAACTCAAAATACAGAAACAAAAGAATACTTGATGGTATTTCAATACGCTAATGATGGGAGTCTTTATAAATATTTAAGAAAAAATTTTTGCGACCTTACATGGCAGGCTAAATTAGAAATACTTAAAATATTTCAGAAGAGTTATATCGTATTCATGATCGTGCAGGATACATTCATGCAGATTTTCATAGTGGCAACATTTTACAAGACCAAGGATCATATATCGCGGATTTAGGATTGTCTAGAAAAACAAATGAAAAAGTTTTAGAAGGAGATATTTATGGAGTTATGCCCTATGTTGCACCAGAAGTTTTATTAGGCGAGCAGCAGTTTACACAAGCAGCTGATATTTATGGGCTTGGAGTTATTATGACTGAAATAACAACTGGACAAAGACCTTTTGATGGACGTAAATTTGATGCTAAACTTGGAGCAGATATTTGTGGTAAAGGATTAAGACCAGAGTTTGCACCCGGTACTCCTAAATGCTATATTGAATTAGCTAATAAATGCATGAATTCCGATCCACAAAAACGGCCTAGTGCTTTGGATGTTTATTGGAAAATAGATGGTTGGCTTAAAAAGATAGCTTCTTCAGATAATGATGATGAAATTAAAAAGCAATTCTTAGAAGCAGATAAAGTTACTAAATCATTGCCGATATCAAAGCATCCTGATGAAATTTATACCAGCAAAATTATTAGCACAAAATCAATTTCGAAAGCGATTAAAAGTATTTTTCAACTAATATATTGTATTAAATTTATATTATATTGATTTAGTTAAAAAATAATAATAATTGTTTATTTAGATTTGTCTCAAGCTGATTCCGTTCAAATGGTCTTGATATTACTAAAAAAACTTGAAAATCCTGTATGTACGCACTAATAAATCTATTTTATCCATTTTATCTATTTTATAATAGTAATAATTTAATTTGTATCTATAAGACTAAAAAAAGTGTTGCGAATGTGGTGGTATTAAAGCCCGTTTTATTAAATTGTTAAACGATTTGATAAATCTTGTAGATCACTATAATCAATCACTTGAACAATTATTTAATTGTTGTCCAGTTGCGCAATAATTTTACAATAATTTTAATAAGCATTGGCTGACAAATTTTATTAAAAATAAATATATTTTTATTGAATTTTTGACCAAAAAAACACATATTACAATATTTACAATCTTTTACACAAATCTTTTACAATTATGCAATCAGATAACAATTAGTTGATTTATGCGAATACATCCTGTTTTTATATATAACAGACAATTATTTTATGAAAAAACGAGAGCTTCAATCAGTAATCTGACCAATCCTGATGGATCCAATAATTCAAATTAAACCTGAATATCTGTATCCTTTAATTTTGACCAGATAGATTCATAATATATATCGGATTAAGGATATGAATTATCCGGATTATGCTCCTAGAGTATCATAATATTAAATTAACTTCAATATCTTGTACATCTGATATCTTGCCAGATGCATGTATATACGCATAAGTAACTGTATAATGTTGTCATAGAACAGAAAGCATCTCAAATTTATGAATTGAGTATTAATTTAGTAATTTATTAGAATAATTTATGCCCTAATTTAAATACTAATGATATACTTACAACTAAATGAATTTAAATAGTATTTAAATTGTAAATAAAATTCTTCCTACTCACAAAATTAAGAATAGAATAAATTAAATAATAAATGTCTCGGATTATTATAAAATCAGATTATTGTGAAATATGAACTTATTTTATCTTAGATTTTTAAAATTTTTTTAGGCCTTTTTTGTTAGATTTATAGTTAAGTCAGATAAATCGTAAATAAATTCTTCCTATTCACAAAATTAAGAATAGAATAAATTAAATAATAAATGTCTTGGATTATCATAAAATCAGATTATTGTGAAATATGAACTTATTTTATCTTAGATTTTTAAAATTTTTTTAGGCCTTTTTTGTTAGATTTTTTTTATAGTTAAGTCAGATAAATCATAAATAAATTCTTCCTATTCACAAAATTAAAAATAGAATAAAGGGAATTACCATGGTGTGCCCCTGATCGCGGGTATAATTAGTGATCATCAACTGATTAAATCGGTTGAATTTTTTTTTTTATACTTTTTGTCTTTTTGCTTTAACGCATTATACTGTATTATATAGTTACTAATTTTTTTTAATACCAATTTCAGATTGTCGTGGTGTCGTTGTTGTCGTAATCATCGGTGAGTCACGTTGTTGGTGTCGTTTTCGCTGTAGTAGAGTAAGATTTCGTGCAGTTGTCATTTCGCTGCTGGCTTAAATGTTGTGTTGTATAATTTTTGACTTGTAATGCGTTTAGAATCTTTGGGATATCTTAGGGGCGTATAGTTTCTTTGTGTCTTGTTATTTATGTTTTTTTTCTTGCATAGTGCAGGTCGTTGTATGTGTTAACCGATTTTTCCTTTTTTTTAGGTTGTTTTTCCGTCGTTGGCAGTGTCGTTATTTTGTGTGGTGGAAATACTTCGTCGTCGTGTTGTCACTTGTACAATACGTTGGGTGTTTTATTCACTACATTGGTAATAAGTAGTTGGTTTTTGCGGTGGGTGTAAAAAGGCGATTGTGGTCGTTATAATTTTCGTGTATTTCGGTTCTGTAAATTGCAAGAAAGTATAAAACTTGTTTCGTATTTTTCCCTTTTCTTTGTTTGGGTTTGTTTTCTTTTTTTTTTTTTTTTTTTTACTAACGTTTTCTTTCTTTTCTGGTGCTATTACGCAATATTTTCGTCGTTGGTGTGGCCGTAATCAAAATAGCGAATTACTTTCATCATAACTTCATAACTGGTAAATTCTCGTCGTGAAATTTTGTTGAGTCGTTAGGTTGGGGTTAGGGTTAGGGTAAGTTAGAGTAGATTAGTTGAGGTTGTATCGAGTATTTAGGAAAGAGAGCGAAGCGGAAGCAACAGCCGAAGCGAAGCGACTACAGGGTGAGCGAAGCGAGCACTGTCTGTGTTGCTGAGCGTAAGCGAAGCAACACAAGTCGTACTGAGTATAACAAGTGGCGTATAAGTATATTTACGCGTAGCCAATAGAATAGTTTAATCCACAATATAGTGTTGTATAAGTATATATTATATATTTGATAGAATTATTAAAACTGTATTACTTAAATAAATAACATTCATGCGAGTATTCGAAATGTGGTAATAATTTAATATTAGTAAAAAAAAAGTAATACTTACGTACGTCCCGTTATATGTCGATCACGTGATCCAGGGGCACCATGGTGCAGGTGCACCAAAAAATAAAACCCTAGAATAAATTAAATAATAAATATCTCGAATTATTATAAAATCAGATTATCATGAAATATGAACTTATTTTATCTTAGATTTTTAAAATTTTTTTAGACCTTTTTTGTTAGATTTTTTTTTATAGTTAAATCAGATAAATTGTAAATAAATTCTTCCTATTCACAAAATTAAAAATAGAATAAATTAAATAATAAATGTTTCAGATTATCATAAAATCCGATTATTGTAAAATATAAACTTATTTTTTATCTTAGATTTTTAAAATTTTTTTAGGCCTTTTTTGTTAGATTTTTTTTATAGTTAAGTCAAAGTACGTTTCTAGAAGCAAAAAATTTTACTAATTAAAAGGTATGTTGGTACTATTATGCAAAAATAATAATATCCCTTAATTTGTTATGCAGGCATATTTGCCTGCGAAAATTTTAAAATTTTAAATTTTTTAAATAAAACCTTAAATATTAATTTTAGCTATATACTTTCTAAGTAAAAAATATAATATTAGTTCTGTTTTATCAACTTTATTATAAAATTTTTTTAAAATTATTAAAAAACTTTGGTGTAATAAAAGTTTAAAGTTTTTGTTTTGGAACTTTTACTATAGAATTTTTTCTTTAGGTTTTCTCAAATTTTATATGTTCCTGTCTATAAAAAAATTTTTCACTTCTAATACAAGTCTTAATTTTTACAAGTAAATCATATAAAGTCAAATAATGAAAGTTGTCATCCTTTATATAAACTACAATATTGTATTAGAAACTATATTTTTAAAACCAATATTTAAAGAATTCGCCTAGATATTGTAAAATATTTTTTTGGTTAAAAAATTTCTTTAAAATTTAATATTTTCAGCTTATAAGCAAAATAAACTATTTGTCTTATAATATAAATTTAAATAATTAAAAAATATAATCCTTGTTCTTAAATATTATAATACCAAATTTTATTTAAATATCTTAAATAATTAAAAAATTAGATTAGAGGTATATTTATAGTAATTATACAGACAAATTTGCTTGCGAACCTCTACAAAGTAAGGAATACATACAAGTTTTTGAACAGTATGCATGTCTCTTTACTTCTTTGAAAGCAAAAAACAATTTCTTATTTTTTTTATTTTATACTGGTTATTGTAAATTCAAATTCCGCTATAATCAAGATTTGCAGAATTTTTATTGTTGAATCTCTCAAAAAACTGATTAATTCTAATTATTATGTTCATATCTGATAACTTCTCAATACCATTGTGAGGGTAATGTGATTTGGCTTTAGCAAAAAAAAAATCCAAGCCAATATGACTCGGGACCTAAAATACACATTTTATTTTTACCTCTTACCGTTCTCATATACTCCTTTCTCCTTGTCCTACAAAATATAACTATTTCTGGTTTGTTTTGGTTAAAATTATATTCATTTTAGCGAAAAAAGGAAAAATAAAGTATCACGAATTTGAAGTCGTTTTATAGTTCTAAAGATCTTAATCTGATTTTGATCCTTAAAGATCTTGATCCCAGCATGGTATTTTTCACACTGCTACGAACAATGCTTATATTTATAAGAAAAATTTTTTTGTGCATGAGTAATTTTTTGTGTATTATGCATATACATATCCTGAATAATCGGGATTTTATTTTAATTTTTAATCATCAAAAAAAAAAAAACTAGCCAATCTTTATTTAACCTGATTTTAATTTCTGTCTTAAAAAAATATTTGTTAAATTGTAAATAGACTAGAATAAAATCAGACTATTAATATGTGAAGTATGAAAAATTGGCAAAAAAATTTTGATGCTTTTTTTTTTAGTGTTAAACTTTTATTTATATTAATATATTAATAAAATTTTCAACCTTAAAGATTTGATATTTGCATCGAAATCTTTCACATGCTTTAATTACTTCAGTATAATAAATGAAATAGGCTTTTATAAACATATTAATGAAAATATATTTGATTATTTTCATTTTTTATTATAAATTATAATATAATGTGAGTACTTTAGCATTGTTAAATCTGAGAACCTATCTCATCTGCATGAACACGCATGCAGACTATCAAAAAACTTCTAATTGTATTGTTTATACAATCTTAGTAATATATCTATGAACTTTTGGGAAATTTAAAAAAAAAATAAGTAGTACATAGTGCTTGTATTCTAAAATTGATCAAAGCTGCTTTAGATAAAAATATATTATATTTATTAAATTGTAAATCAAAAACTTAATCTTCAAAATTTTTTAACTAATATAGTATACTATAAAGAGTTAGTAAACTAATCAAACTCAGAAATTTCAACCTACAGTAATAGCCATTCATAAGCATATGTGTTTATTATTATACTACGATAATATGAACATGAATTACTTTTTTTATATGATCCAACAATTATTATATTATATGATCTATTTTGAACAATATAACAATTGTTGTGAATAAAAATAAAACAAAAAAAAATTGTCGCTAAATTTATTATCTCATATTTTAATTTTAACTTAACAGTTAATTGATTGAAAAGTATATGATAAAAAAATTGAAAAAAAGCAACAATTAAAAAATTTGTCAATGCATATATTTATCAACCTCAAAAATTTCCTAGTAAAAAAACATTTATGGGTAGATATAATGCTTTTTTAATAGAAAAAAATGAGAAAATCTTCTTTTTTTCCTAAAATTTTTATTGCTCATTAAATAATATAATCTCTAATCAGATCTGTATCATCTTGTAAATAGATACTATGGACACTAAAAGATTTTCAAAGCAAATAGTTTTAAATATATTCAAAAAAATAAATATATTCAATATCTTGCATAGTGCTTGTATTCTAATATTGGACAAAGCTGCTTTAGATAACAATATATTATGTTTAGATTATTAACTTAATATAGTATTAGTAACTGACAAATTCAGAAATTTCATGCTAATAACCATTCGTGAACGTATTGTTTATTATCATACCAAAAAACATGAATATGAATATGACGAATATTATGAAAAAAAATAAAAATAAAAAAAAATTATTGCTGAATTAACTCCAAATTTATTATCTCTCATTTTAAATTTTAATTTAATTAATTGAAAACTATATCAGATATGAAAAAATTGAAAAAAGTAATCAATTAAAAAATTTATTTATACATATATATTTATCAGAATGAATTATAGTCGCACCCCCTAAGGATTGTTGTACATTTTCACTGTCCCAGCCTTTTTTTGCCATGTCCCAACGTCCCAAGTGTCCCAACTAGTGTTTAAAATTTGATGTTCTCATGTTCTCATGAGAACACTAAATTTTTTTAAGAACATTGATATTTAAAATAATGTTCTCTTATTTGAGAACATTTTGTACTAATAAAATGTTCTCAAAATATTATTAGTATTAGTTTTTTTTACATATTTGAAGAAAAATTTATAGTTGCAAAAAGTTAAATAAGTATATCACATGATCAATTTAACCAATTTAAATGTTCTAAGTACTATTAAAATCAGAAAGCCTTTGTCTATAACTTTACTTAAAAGTCCAAGATAGGTTTATACAATAAAAATATATACATATTTAAAAAATAAAATTCTACATAGTGAGAACATTAAAAATTTTTTGAGAACATTAATACTCAAAATTTAGTTCATTTGAGAACATAATTTTGAATTTGAATTTTAAACACTGGTCCCAACTATGTCCCAAGCCTTAATAATTAATAAATTAATTTAAAAAAATATATAATTATATATTTTTTTAGGTGCTGAACACATTTTCAAAAAAATTTAATTGGATTATCTTAATAAAATTTTAAGTAATTTCAATTTATACAATTGTCCCAGAATGTCCCAAAATGTCCCAACGTATGTCCCAACTGTCCCATGTACAACACTGCCCCTAAGTGCATATTCCCTAAGTACAAACCCTCTCTATATGCAAACCATAGCTCAGTCCCGAGCTTGGGACTTAGTTACCTTCGATATTCTGCATATGCACAAAATTCTGGGGTACTGTATTCTCCGTAAATGCATGCATGTAACTAATTTTAAAAACTGACCAATTATAACACATATCATAGCTTACTTGAAATTCCCACGATTATTAGCCACGATTAATTTTTTCTTATATTAAAATAAGAAAATTACTATATACAGTATTTAGATTTAAAATTTAAGTAATAGGGTTAAATTATTTGCATTATATTCACATTAATTTAGTACGTGAGTATAAAGATCATTTAATGTATTAAATTAAATTAAATTAAATAATTAAAATAAGCCATTCAAGTTCATATTTATTTACGATTTGATTATTTAATTTTTTTTATTCGCATTAATTAGTGTATGAGTATAAAAATCATTTACATATTAAACTAAGTAATTAAAATAAGCTATTCAAGTTCATGTTTATTTACTATTTAATTTCTTTTTATTTGCATTAATTTAAAAAGTAAGTATAAAGATTATTTACAATTAAACTAAGTAATTAAAATTCAAGTTCATGTTTATTTACTATTTAATTTCTTTTTATTTGCAATAATTTAGTGGGTGAGTATAAAGATTATTTACGCATTAAACTAAGTAATTAAAATTCAAGTTCATGTTTATTTACTATTTAATTTCTTTTTATTTGCATTAATTTAGTCGGTAAGTATAAAGATAAACTAAGTAATTAAAATTCAAGTTCATGTTTATTTACTATTAATTTCTTTTTATTTGCATTAATTTAGTTCGTGAGTATAAAGATTATTTATATATTAAACTAAGTAATTAAAATAAGCTATTCAAAATGTTTATTTACTATTTAATTTTTTTACTGTATATTTTTTTTTATATTAACTTGGATTTTTATTACAGTATATGAATGATTAATTTTATAAATTCATATTCTCTAAATGCATATTTATATCCGATTTCTAAGGCATGCATTTAGAGAGGGTAATTCTATAAATGCATACCCTCTCTAAGTGCATAATTATGTCTGGTCTCAAGAGCATGCACTTAGGGGGTGTGACTGTATACTATAAAAGGTTAACCAAGCTAATCAAACCACTATCAAACCCAAAAATTTTTCAGTAAAAAACATTTAAATCTATATATGAATGCTTTGAATAAAAAAATGATCCTTTTTTTCTAAACATTTTTATTGGATCATTAAATAACATAATTTTTTTGAAATTTCTAATTAGATTTAAAATATTGATCTCACTTTTGTTTGATTGAATAAAACCTGAGTATTAATAACCTGTTAAATACTGAATAATATTGCAATATGATCTAGATATTATATTATATAATTTATTTTTAACAATAAGATAATTGTTTTTTGCAAATAAGTAATAAATAAATTTAACAAATAAAAAACTTATCGTTCGATCTGCTTGCAAATTTGATTATCTTCTAATTGCTTGATTGAAAATTGTACAATACTAAAAAAAAATGTTAATTTAAAAATTTATTGTATTATTAAAAAAACCTAATATTTAAAAAAAATTTTATCTGAATCATTATACTGTAACTGTTAGTCTTATTAACTAAACAACCTATAAATTTTTTCTTAATAGAAACTGTTTGTGATTATTTTATTATTATATTGTGTAAACTGTTTAGCTAATATGATTATTGCGAAATAAGCAACTAAAATTTTAACAAATAAAAAAAAATTCTGCTCATAAATTTGTGTTTCTTTCTTGCTTTGAAATCTAAAATGAAGTTGAAAAAACAAATTAAATATTATTGTTATAAATAAATCTTATCGACTAATAAATATTATATGATAAATATTGGTTATATTTTTATTTAATACAACAAGAGAAAGAATTCAGTACCTGACAATTGCTATCTCTATAAAAAAAAATCAAAAGATTAATTAGTAGTTCGCAGTTAAAGGGGTAAAATTTTATAGTAAAGATCAGCAGACATGTGACTAGTCTTTATATAGAAATAGAATGCCGTGTGCTTCAATTCTTAAGAAAAAACTCTATAGTAAATGATTGAAAAATACTCATATATTATGATCTATCAAACCGATTTTGATGAATTTACTACCATTAAAATCACAAAAATTAGCTCTACAAGTTTCAATTATGCAACAAGAAAGTGTTACTTAATAAAAAAAAACTTTTATATGTAAGCATGCCCCATTTTTATACCATAGAAAAAATATATGAATTTTCATATTTGTTTATTATAAGGTTTATCATTTTTTTTACTTTTAAAAATAATTTATCAATTAATCAATTAATTAATAATTACTAAAATGATGAGGTATACATGAATGTTATTTCCTGATCTCAATACTACTTTTTTATCTAAAAACTTTAATTTTGCTATATTATTAATTCTCTGGATCTGTATAGAAAATTTTTTATTATATAATTTATTAAAATAAGTTATTTAATTACTAACTATATTTACTAAAGTAACAATCTATATATACATATAATATTATCACTTGATTTCAAAGCACTTTATTTTTTAAAAAATTTACGATTTCGCTACACTATTTTTTTTTGATCTTTACAAAAAAAATGTTATTTTATAATATATTAAAATTAGAAAAAATATATTTGTTACTGGTGATGACAGTCACCGAAGCATGCTCGACCAATTAGATTGTATAATATTATGATCAAAACAAAAACAAAGTGTCAAAACTTACTATCATTAGGGTTAGAGATGTTAATAGTATATAATACTCCAGAGTAACTTAGGAGTATAAGCTACTCCATACCAGCATAATTAGGCATCACTCTACTCTGGCTTATTAAGATATATCTAAAAAAAGTAAATCACTCTAAAGTAATACTATTAATATAAAATAGTTTATACTCTAGAGCCACTATTAGATTAACTGTAAAGTGGTTTATACACTGGAGTAACTATTATATAAATATAAAGCCTATACTTTAAATATATAAATTTACTCTGGATTATACACTAGATTATACTTTGGGTTATACTTCAGAGTATGCCCTAACTTATATATTTGACTTATAATAGATTAATACTTCAGTATTTAATTATAGAGTTTGCTCTGAGATGGTATACTCTAGTAAGATGTAGTTTTGGGTATTACTCTGGTAGAGTATGCTCCATATCACTCTGGAGCACTCCATTAACATCTCTAATTAGGGTCATGATTAGAGCCATATATAGAGTTCAGGTAAAGATCAGTATATAGTAAAATTTTGCAAAGAATTTTTTTTTGGATAGTTTCATAGACAAAATTTTAAATTAGAAGTAATTATTCAAAAAATTTCATTTTTCACATTATACATGATCTTTTGATCTAATTGGTTGATCACACTCTGGTGACTGTCACTGCCAGTGACAAATAGATTCATTCTTAAAATTAATAATTATTAAAACATAAATTATTTTAATTAGTATAAATTAAGGTTGCCTGCCGTAATAGGTTTGGCAAGGTTGTAAAGTTACAACCTTTTATTCGAAAGTTGTAATTTTTTGCCGTAAAGGTGCAATAGTCATAATTCATAAAATACCTGTAATAGATATAATTGTTGTAATAGATGTAACGGTTGTAATAGGTGTAACAGTTGTAATAGATTTAATGGTTGTAATAGGTGTAATAGTTGTAACAGGTGTAATAGTTGTAATAAGTATATTGATCAGGTTATTTTTTAATCATAGTAGTTTGAGTAAAATAATCTATTTAGAAGTAATTATATCAAAGATGGAATAGAAACGTATTAAATGAAATCTATATTTACATTTTGTATGAGATTGCCAAACTTGTATAACCTGTCAGGCTGGATTCGCAATTTTGTTTCCATTGCATATAGCTACCTTATCTAGTAAAAGACTTGTTTTTTTGTTCATGTTAGGGTTCCGCAATTTGATTTGATCTTCAAATATTTGAATCAAATATTTGATCAAATTCAAATTCAAATTTGACTATATTTGATTTGATCAAATTCAAATTAGAGTTCTTACCCGGGTTGGGTGACCCGTACGGGTCACCCGACCCGATGGGTCACAGGTCGAAAATTGCTTTGACCCGGGTTAAACGGGTCAGAATTCAAAATAGGCAAAAACCTACTAAAATGCAATTTTCTTATAAATATCGTAATTTTGTGTAATAATCGTGTCAATCTACTATAAAATATAATTTATTTCTTTTATTTATCGCATTAAATAGAACACGGATATCAATATCATCCCAGAAATGCTATTACATTTTATTTCTACGATAAGTATTTTTTTTCTTTAAAAAATAGTATGTGCGCACACAATATTCAATGTTCAAGTGCACACAATGTTCAATAAATTACATACGCGATTCTAATACTTATTTTAAATCTTCAGGTGGTTTCTTATATCTGTCTATCA
>QKWP01000780.1:190325-221103 GCA_003550325.1 Gigaspora rosea
TTTTTGCAAGTTTTTGCAAGTTCTTGCAAGGTTTCGCTTTATTTTTTTTTTGTTTCGTGTTTTTTGTTTTTGTTTTTTTGGTTGTTTTTAAATTTTTTATTAATTTATTTTATTTCAGCACTTTGCGAGAAAAACAACAACTTTTCGAAACCTTGCGCATTCCAACAACGACTTCTGACACTTTCAAAAAAGATAGAAAAAAAGAAGCGAAGATAATAGCTAACTGTGGGATGAGCGAAAATAAGTATGTAGGGCTAGTTTTTTGTATATAGTAATAGAATTAGATGCGATGAAGTGCGAAAGTAGTTTAAAATATTTGTAATAATGTAAAAATAATATGTAATATATAATAAAGTATGTAATATTAATTAAAAATGTATATTTAATAAATGTAAAATATAATATATAATAATAAATAGAAAAATAAAAATTTTATATTAAATTGCGAAACCGTGAGAAATATTGCGAAAACCTGTAAAAAAGCATGATTATGTGAATATGTATATCATTTATTTATTTTTTAAAAAATTTTAAAAATTTGTGAAAATTTGCAAAATATTGCGAAACAATGCGAAAATATCAAAATATTACCTCCTGCATGCATTAGTTTATTGATCTGCATGAGTACGCGACCCCTATAGGGGGTAATTTGCATTTTTTTATTTGCAATATATTTCGAAATATTTTGAAATAATAACCGTAATATTACCGTAATATAGTGTAATATATTGTGTAATATGCCGTATCAATCATAAGATTTTCATAATATTACGGGCTGTAATATCTTACATAAGATTACATATATATAATTCGCTAATGATCTAGCTATTATGTCTACTAGTGTTCCATGTGAACAACTATTTAGTTTAGCTGGATTAACAGTTACTAAATCATACAATTCTTTTGATAATGAAATGTTCAGGCTGTTTTGTATTTAAAATTTTGGTTTACTGAGGACTTAACATTCTAAATTTTAATTTTACAAAATTTTTTTTTCTGCTAGCAGGTTTTTTTTTTCTATATGTATATAATTTTATGGTGCTTATAAAATATATATAAAACTTTATACTATAATATTTTACCAATTAAAATTTTTTGATTTTAACTTGAAAATAACCCAATACTAGTAGTATACTTTATTTTTTATATTTTTTTTATTAAATATATTAGGTTTATAAATTTTTAAGTATTTGACAGACATGTAAATGTAACAATATTATATTAATAAATTTTTTTCTATGCAAGTAACATCTAATTGTTTTGTTAATTTAATATTTTCATATATTAAGACAATTCTTGTCTTGAATCAGTACAATATTGAACATTTGGCATGCCCAATTATGATTATATTCTTTAATCAAATTATCGAATGCTAAGTGGTTAAAAGTGACAAAATATCTTTTTAACTGATTTTAACTATAATGTTCATATTTACGAAGTCAATTAAATAATGTTATTTTGCTATATTAATATACTATATTATTTTTCTAATTCATAATTTATATATGACTAAAATTATCAAAAATATTAATTATTGCTCTCTTGTATAATAAAAGCAAATATTATAATTTGAAAAGCTAATTGTAAAAGTATTGAAATTCCGGCCTAGCTCTATTCGGTCCTATTTGGTCCTGGATTGCAGTCTGGTTCAGTTTTTTAAAAGACTGGAGTCTTTTAACCAGGACAGACCTGACAGACCAATTAACAGCCCTAGTATTTGTCGAGATATGACCATGATGCATTGACAATTTTTTTTTAAACTAGCAGTCCTGCTTTTATTATAGAAGGTAGTAACAAATTACTTTATCCTAGCTACAGTAAGAAATAGAGCTACACTACAATTACTCAGCTGCTTAGCTAAAACCCTCCTAAATATAATAAAAACTCACTCGATACCGAAGTACCCAGGTGCGACCTGCCATGACAACTCGTTCTTCTCATACAAAGGCCCGCAACTCACTGCAAGTTATCCCCGTAATCACTGAATAGCTGCTATTAGCCTTGTCAAGACCGCCTTTTTCTTTAAATCCTTCTCACCTAGCTTCGATAGTGGAATGATTTTACTCAAAATCCATCACAAGAAAAAAAAAAAAAATTGAAATGCAAAGGAAAGTATAAAAAGAGGGGTAACTACTAAACCTAGATGGAATACCAAATGAAAACAAATAAAAGAAAAGGAAACAAGATGAGAAAAACAAAGAAAAGACTAATCCCAACAAATATAAGATGAAATATCTAATCTATAAAAATTATATAATACTGTATAGACAATCTACCCAAGCATTATATATCAATGTTAAAAAGAAAGAAAAAGAAAAACAGAAATAGTAAAGTCTGCCTTGTAGCATGTTTGTTGAGAAATTTCTGTAGCCGGTCCAAAACATCTCGTCACGTCATTCACTGTTTTCATTGCAGCTAATGGCCACTCATGACGTCGACTCCAAATAGGTAGGCGTTCCCAATTTGAAAGGAGTAAACACTGCCGATCTTTTGGAGGGGTAAACCGAAATGCCCACTTTGTTGAAATTTCGAAAGTTCCAAAAGAGCGAAAGGGAGGTACACCAAGTTGTAGAGACTTGAAAAAGTTATGCTATACAGAATATAATATCTAACCAAGCACTTTTGCATGTTTTCACATCCAAAAACCTTGACAAAACTAGCTACTACTTCTTTGCTTGGTAGTTTTCCAGACTTCTGCCGAGAGACCTCACTTAGGTGAGTCATCTTTTTCAGCTCTATTTCAGTAATGACCGCTTTTGGTTCTATTGAAACCAAACACTCAGTGAATGGCCTTGAGTCCCAGTTGCTGAAAATGAAGTTTTGTTGCATGTTATATATAATAACTGTATAGTTTTCATAGGTCGGCTTTCTTGAAAAAGTTGGTGCGGTGATGCATTGACAATTCTTTAGCAATTTACTTTAATTATTTTTATATAATTACACATAATGATAGTGCGTATTAAATGTAGCGTGCAAAACTTTGATCAAATTACTAAATAAATCTTGATTTGAACTTGTTTTTTCAATGTAGCCAAAAAAAACTTTATTTTTTATGCATTTTAAGATCTTTTCACGATTACTAATTGTGACAATATTCATTTCGATCTACATATATGCAACGTATACAAAAACAAACACATATATATAATGCATATCGCTAATGTACCAAACAAAATTTTAAATCTTGTTAATGATAAACTAAATTTATCATTCTTAAGCAGTTTATTCAAGTTTTTTGAAGTATTGTTCCCTATACAAAGGAAATGACATTTTATACTTACACAATTTACTTGGTAAAATTAATTCAAACGAGTTCCTGATTATGATATCAAAATACAAAAACAATATGAGTGCATGAGAGTAAAACCTGCAGCTGCATACAATGATTTACTATGATAAGTTTCAGGTTTTCACTCTCATACATTTATATATTATATTATAGTATTACACCTATTACGGCAATTGCAACCTTTACGGCAATTGCAATCTTTGCAGCAATTACAACTATAATAACTATTACAACTATTTCAACCTTTTATAGCATACGGATATTTACAACTTTGGGTCTTAGTTGTAACCAAGAGTTGCAACTCAGGTTATAATTCGGAATGCCATAATAATTACTTACAGCCGGCAACCTTAGTATAAATAAAGAATTACCTTATTTCTATCTGTAACTACTTGTAATAATTGATAAGCTACATCTTTATTGAATTTCATTTTTAATAAAAATTTTCTACAATATAACAATTGTTGCATCTCAAAGAAATATAAAAAGCTTGTAATTATGGAAAAAATATTTAAATTGATTATTTGTTTCTTCTATTTACTTCTTTTTTTTTTAACCTCCAAACCTTTAATTTTTCTAAAATGTTTTTTCTGTTCACTGCATTTTGTTTATTAAAACAGTTAGTGTAAATAATAAATTTGTAACTGAAACTGCCTTGTATCATATCAATAATAATAATGAATTTAAAGAAATTATTTACAAAGGCTTTAACAGAACTGCTGAAACCCTAAATCCTAATATCAGATTTTGAAAAAATTCAATTGTCCTTATTAGGGGGCATTCATAAATAATGTTATGTACCCCTCATAGTAGCGCTGGACCCCCTTCTACTATATAAAATATTTTTCAAAATCTGTATGTTTATATATAAAATTTTACAAAAACTTGAATATATTGTGACACAGTGATCCGATTTAGATGATTTAGGTATCATTCGATTCGTCTCAGTAAGACAAATCCAATGATACCAAAATCATTGCATTTGGATCACCGGATCAATAGTTATTTACAAAAAACCATTGATTTTTTTTAGTAATTTTATAAGAAAACATAATAACCAATAGTATTTGGCCAATAAAATGTGATCCAGTGATCCAAATGAAATGAAATTGGCACCATTCGACTCCTCTCACCAAGACGGATCGAATGGTACCAAAATTATTAAATTTGGACTACTGGTTCAATTTTTAGCCAATTTTTTCTAAAAAAATTACGTTATATTTTTTTGACCCCCCTACTTATTGAGAAAAACGTTATCGTTCATCCAACCCCTCTTGTATAACGTTATTTATGGATGCCCCCTTATCAGAAGATATATTTATCAAAACAATATTGAATATATAAACTCTCTTATATTAATATTATTCTATTTACCTATTTTATGATATTAACTTTCTCTTCTTAAGGTTTGTCTTGTTTAAACCGTACTTGTTTTTTCCTCTTATAATAATTTTATTTATGCACCCAATGATCATCCTTATGTTTTTCCTCTTTTAATATACTCTGCCTCTGCAATAACAAACTTCTATAAAGCTAATAATAATGTAGGTCATCAAAGTTTCATGCTACCAAAGAAACTTTACAATTCCATAACAGGTCAAAAGGCAATTGATTCAGATATAATTGTATTCTATACAAATATAAATAGCTGTTATGATTCCCTTAAAGATAGTCTAAAAAGAACTATTATATTAGTTATTAGAAGATTAAAACTTAGCTCTCAGAGCAAAATACCTTATATAATTTCATCAGAAATTGAATGAATTTATTCTTTTAATGAATCCCAAACTTCAAGCTTAACTATGAATACAAAATTAAAAACACATTGTTATAGAATAGGTTTTAATTTTGGTAGAAATTAGTTAAGAAATTAGAACTAAATAAGGAAATTTTGTAATAACTGTATTTAGTAATAGTGATATGTGAAATTGATGTGCAATGACACTCAATGACGCTTAGCGACGCTTAACGACACTTAGCGACGCTTAACAATGCTTAGCGACGCTTAACGACGCTTAGTGATGCTTAATAACGCTTAGCGACGCTTAACGATGCTTAGCGACGCTTAGCTCAATAGATATATAAACCCACCTTATTTCCCTTAGTTTTAGACAGATCCAGACATTGTATTTTATCTTTACCTTTATATTTATTATCCTCCTCTATTACCGTAAACTGCCGTATAAACAGCCCCCCCACATATCAGACCCTCCCTCTCATTTTTACTAATAATTTTCTTTTTTTTACTAATTAATTTTTTTGGTGGAATGTACCAGACCCGGGCTGTTTATACGGCAGTTTACGGTATTATTAATAAACTCTTGGGATTTCTAAGGAACAGACACCTTGGAATAGCCCTCTTGTTAAATTAATAAACTGTGTATTATCTCTTGTTGTTTTATACCGAACTGCCTCAGAGAAGTGTGTAGTTTCTTACAGACATAAAAGAAACTATACTTCCCTCTTGCACACCGCTTCACGCCCAAAGTAAGGGATCTCAGNAGACATAAAGGAAACTATACTTCCCTCTTGCACACCGCATCACACCCAAGTAAGGGATTTCAGGAGCCATGTGATTTTTACTCTATCAGAATTAAAGAAGGCTTCCAGTACTGTAACATTTGGTGCCTTTTGGCGGAAACCTAATTAAATTATTGGATATTATTGAAGAATTTGGAAATCTTGTTATTACTTTTGGCAGAAATTTTATTATTTTTTTGGCTGTTACTAACCCTCTTGCTGTTTAATTGCACTCTTGCTATTTTCTTACAACTTACTTGAAATTTTCTTTTTGTTGGATATTAACTACTTACTATATTTTGGAGATTAAAATTTTGTTAACAACTTACTACTAATCTTTTATTTTTGGAGATATATTCTATTATTCCTTTATTAGTTTCCTTGAGACTTGGGAACTGACTCCTCTATATGAATAGAGCATACGAATTATATTTAGAACAAATTGAAGTACATGAAACAAGTCATCCTTCCTCACTCGCAGTAGACGTTTTACAAGCCTACTATCCTGATTTATCCTGTACTATCTGTTATCCTGTTGCTAATTTATACCGTCCCTTTCGACGATTTTGAGGAACATATCGAAACAATTATTTTGCTACCCAATATTCCCAAAAGACAAACGACTCTTACTGTGTTTTAGTTGCTGCTACTGATTATAATACTGCTAGAGCCGCTGCTCGAGATATTATTTTTAGTTGCCGCTATAATAACGATCTTTTAGACCCAAAAGAAGTTATTGCTGATCTACTCCTTGCACATACCCTCTATACTTTTGCATCTATCTTACCTCTTAATTTTGAAGCTACCCTACTTGATCTTCATATTGAGGACCTCTTACCTTCTACACCTGCTTCAACTCGACTAAGGACTGAAAACCTTCTATTCGATTTTCAAAATCAATTAGAAAGAACTGAATTAAACTTTGACATTTTGCCACCCAGATCTATATTTACTTTAGGACCTGAACAATTAGCTGACACTAGTATTGGTTCTTCTACTAATACTTATATACCAATCCCTCCAAGCCTTGCACTTCCTTCTTCACCTATTTCAGAAATTCCATATCATTATACTCGAAAAACTACTCCTTCTCCACAAAATCGCTTCTTTCGCTATATACAACAAACCTTTTCTCCTGCTCGCACAACTGTTCCTCCACCTTCTCCTGTAACTGAATTTTACCCTACTGTAAATTTAGATATAAACGTTACCCCACGCCACACACCTCCATTACTTAACACACCCCCTCTTAACAATCAAAACTTAATTGATCCTCTTGACCATTATATTAAAAACCAAGATACTACTATTATTAGAGCTGACTCTCCTGTACAACTTGAGGAAATAAATTTACAACCTCTTGCTGAAGAATTAAACCCTACCTTACCTCCTAACCAACCGGAAAATCTAATAGGTGATCAAGCTTTACAAGCTGCTGCGCAAACAATAACTGATCTTGCTAATGCCCTTGGACAAGGCTCTAAGAAAACTCTTATAACTGTTGCAGATTTTTATGGAGATGGAACCCAAGACCCTGCCTGCTGACTGGCTGAAAGAATTTCGAAGAGCCGCTACTGCCAACCGATGGAGTGCTGAACGGAAACTTCAACTTGCTCCTGTGTATCTTAAGGTGTTGCTCTGGACTGGTACACCGCTTTAAACCCAGTATCCAATGCTTTCAATGATAATGGTGCCCAGAACCGAAGTTTCCAGCATCTTTTTAAAGCACGTTTTTATACTACTAAGCAAAAGGCTCTCTGGCAAAAACAGCGTTTTGATATTAAACAAGGTCCCACAGAGACTATGGATGGATATGTCAACTGATTTCGTACATTACAAAAGAAAGTGGACCCGACTGAGGTTTTTCCAGCTGATTTTGTTAAACAACTTTTTATTCAAGGCTTATGCCCTGAGTATACAGTTAATATTCAAGCTGCTATACCTAATACCTTGGACAATACTATCGAAGTAGCTTTCCGCTAGGAAACTGAAAAACTAATGACTAATCCTACTACTAATACTGACCAAGTTATTCAACAACTTACGGACCAAATTGCTAAACTTAGTATCAATTTAGCCCAAACACCGACTATACCTACCTCTTCTGTTAATTATGCTAACAACCGTGCTCAAACCCCTCGAATAAAAGAGCCTCCTATCTGTTATTATTGTGGACGTACTGGACATTTTATTCGTGACTGTAATAGTAGAAAACAGGACCAACGACAAGGATCCAACTCTTGTCGCAATAATAATAATAATAACTGGAACAGAAATAACAACCAAAATAGGGACCGAAATAGTCGCTCTTCTGACTGATATTCCAATAACAGAGACCGTTCTCGTAGTCATAATAACTTTTGTCCTAGGAGTCAATCTAGAGATAATAATTATAGAAACCAAAATGATGATAATTATCGCTCTTACCAAAACTCCTCTAATCGATCTCCTTCTCCTTATCATCGAAGTGTTAATTATCTTACACAAAATCAGACTCAGACACCCTCTCTTACTCCTAACAAGTGGGAATTGTTACTTAATAACCCATCTATTTGAGGTGCTTTAGCTACTCACCTTTATGAGGAAGCCAAAAATGCCAATCTGGTTCAAGCTCCTGCATATACTACACCTGTCAAATGTAATGTCTCTCTTCAGGGCAAACCCTATCAAGCTATTATTGATAGTGGTGCTTCAATTAGCATAATTGCTCACAAGACAGTCAAGGAACTTGGATTGACTATTGAAAAGGCCTCTAACAGCCTTATAGTTTCTGCAGTTGGAACCTCTACTCGACCTTTGGGAATTATAAAAGACCTACTCATTAAAATTGATCATATTACCATCCCTCTTACTGTAGAAGTAGTAGACACTACTTCTTACTCTCTTCTCTTAGGCAATGGCTGGAATCAAAAAGTGGAAGCAAACTATAACTGGAAAAATGGCTGTTATACTTTTAAATGGGAAAACAAGAAACATACTATCCCTACTACTTATGAGAGTAACCAACCTCTACCCAGTCAACCCACTGTGACTGTACCAGATAAAGTAGACCTTTATGAACCAGAATACTTGTACCTCAGAGAAGCCTATACTTTTGATCGAGAAGACTTAGACCAATCACTTTCACTAGAAGAAAATAGATGGTCCACTTATCATTCTTGCCGTAGAAACAGAAAAGCCCCTAAACAATGAGTTTGTGGAAATTGTGGTTCTCCTAACCACCTCTTTGCCAATTGTCCTACCAACCAATGTAACCGATGCTAGGAATTTGGCCACATCGCTATTAAATGCCCTAAACAAGCCCCAAGATGTACCACCTGCCCTACTTGCCATGACTCCAACCATTTATATAGGGACTGCCCCAATAATGTCTGCAGAGAATGCAGTACATTAGGACATATTGAAGCCTATTGTCCTCTTGCCACTTGGAAAAGACAAAACTTGGTATATCAGTGTGGATGTACTCTTAATCAAGTTGATAGTATTCGTCTACCTACCCATAGCCCTCGCTGTATCCATCACTGTTGTCAATGTAAAGTTCCTAACCGACCTGAAGTTCTTAAACTTCTTGAAGAGAAACTTGTATGCCCAGGATGTTATAATGATTTTCACTGTGCTCTTGACCGAGAAGACCCTAGAAGTATCCATTTCTTCACCCAAGGTGAAGGACGGGGAATGCTTGTTAATTGCAAAGTATGTAATAAAGCAGATACAAGACCTAGAATGTGTCAATTAGACAGTCTTCGGGAAGAATTATGGTTTTGTGAATTGGAACACCTCTACGCATACAAAGCTAGCCAAGATGTTCAATATAACCCTAACTATAACCTCTGGACCAGAATTAAACGTTATACTGAATCAACAAAGAATGCCGGACACCAATATGAAATGAACCAGACCAAAATTTACCGACTTGCAAAAATTCTTTTAGATGAAAATGACCAGACCATCGTCCAGGCCTTAGAACCTCTAACCTCCGACCGCATAACTCAACCTTGGAGCTATGAGGAAATGCAACTTATCTTGCAAGCTGAATCAGACCTATTATCAGAAAATGATATTGACCCTCTACAAGCAATTCTAGATAAATCCTTTGATACTAGCCACCCAGACTACGACCAGAAATATGCTCTCGCCGTACTTCGAAGAAACTTTATAGTTCCTGTCGACCTTTGCCAAGAGTGTTTACTGTTAAACACCAAGAAGAATTGAATTCAAATCAAGGATATTGTGATGATTGCAAACTTCCATACTCAGAAATTTACTCTCTACCTGCTGAAGAAACTATTAAGGAAATCGATGATAGCTTATAGTTTTATCAACTCCAACAACAAATACAACAACAAGACCAACTGATAAAACAATTACAAGCAAGAATTGAAACCTTGGAAACTACCAATGCTGCTTTACTATGCTTTTTCCAAGAAAAAGCCCAAAATGCTCACCAATGGGCTAATGCCTTGGATACGCTTTGTCAAAATTTTTAGAGAATCCTAGGCAGGATCTTAAATTACCTGTCGACCCAGATCAGACTCTTATACCCAGACCTGTAAATATAATTACCCTTGAACATGAGGAATATACACTATCAACCCAGACCTCTTTAAATATTGGACCACTTAATAAAGAACAAGGCCTAGCTTTTCGAAAATTATTGGAAGAATTTGCAGACCTATTTGCAAATGATATAACAGAGCTAGGACGAACCAATTTGGTTACTTACCGAATTTATACCGAAGATGTACACCCTATACGTTCTCGCCCTTATTCTGTACCTCCTAATGAACAAGAATTTATACAAGAAGAAATCCAAAGAATGTTAGAACACAAGCTTATTCAACCTTCTGATAGCCCTTGGACCTCATCTGTTGTTCTAGTATGGAAGAAAAATGGCAAATTACGATTCTGTGTAGACTACAGAAAAGTAAATGCTGTCACTAAAAAGGATGCTTATCCTTTGCCTCGCATTGATGAAATGCTTAATGCTCTTACAGGATGCTCTTGGTTCTCTACTCTCGATCTTGCAAGTGGATATTGGCAAGTTGTCATGAACTCCTGTGACAAAGAGAAAACTGCCTTTACTATACGATACGGAATCTATGAATTTAATGTAATGCCTTTTGGTCTTTGCAATGCTCCTACAACTTTACAAAGGCTGATGGATCGTGTATATAAAGGAATTGCATGGAAATTTGTAGTTGTTTACTTAGAAGATACAATTGTTTATTCTAAAACATTTGATGAACATTTAACCCATTTAAAAAGAGTATTTAATAGAATTAAACAAGCAGGACTCAGACTTAATATAGAAAAGTGTACCTTTTGGATGCACAAAATACAATTTCTTGGACACTTAATCTCTGCTAAAGGTATCGCCCCTGACCCTCAAAAAGTAGAAGCTGTCCAACGGATTCAACCTCCTAGAAACCTTACAGCTCTTCGATCATTCTTTGGACTTGCAGGATACTATCGCCAATTTATTCAAAATTTTTCATCAATTGCTTGCCCCTTGAATTCCCTTCTGCAAAAAGATGAACCCTATCACTGGCAAGACAAACAACAAAAAGCTTTTGAAGAATTAAAATCTAGACTCATTACTGCCCCTATATTAGCCTACCCCAACTTTAAAGAGACATTTATTCTTGTTACCGATGCTTCCTACAATGGCTTTGGAGCCACACTAAGCCAACTAGATAGATATGGAAAAGAACACCCTATTGCCTATGCTAGTAAAAGTTTGCGTAAAGAAGAAATGAATTATGCAGCAACTGAACTTGAATGTGCTGCAGTTGTATGGGCCATAGAACATTTTCATAAATATTTAGGCGCTACAAAATTTATCTTAGTTACAGACCACTCAGCATTGAAATGGTTATGTACTGCTGAACCCAAAAGAAGAATTGGAAGATGGATCTTGAAGCTCCAATCATACAATTTTGGAATTATCCATAAACCAGGCCGAATTTACTCGAATGTTGATACCCTTTCACGGTTACCGACTCAGACAATTATACCTACTAAATTTCATGAATCTTGACCAATATTATAACCTCTACCACTTGTTGGACACAGACCAAATGCCAGATGGACTTACAGACCAAGAACAGAAAAGAATCATGACCCAGGCTAAATATTTTGAAATTAGAAATCACCTTCTTTATAAAAAGAATAAAAGAAACCCAGACAGACCTCTTAGAGTTATAAAATGGACAGAAGTTGAACCAGTATTATATATGATGCATAAGCACCCCACTGCTGGACATTTGGGAACTGACGCTATGTATTATAAAATATCTGACCGCTATTATTGGGATCAAATGTATAGAGATATACAAGAATATGTGAAGACTTGTGAGGAATGCCAAAGAAGACAAAAAGGTCATAGAAAAGAACCTTTACACCCTATACAAATAGGAAGAGCTTTCGAACGTGTTGGAATTGACCTTGTAGGCCCTTTGCCTATAACTAAACAAAACAATCGATATATTATTGTTGCTACCGAATACCTGACACGATGGCCAGAAGCTCGTGCTGTTCCAGATGCTAGTGCTAATACACTCGCTCAGTTTATCTTTGAGGAGATAATCTGTAGACATGGAACTCCAAAAATTATCTTATCGGACCAAGGTCGCAATTTTATTAATGAAACAATTAGAATTCTCTGTGAGAAATTTCTTATCAATCATAAATTCTCTTCTCTCTACCACCCTCAGACAAATGGTATGGTAGAAAGATTTAATAGAACATTGTGTGAATCACTTGCAAAAGTGAAAGGAGATGACGATTGGGATTTGTATATACTTGCTGTTCTCTTAGCATATAGAACAAAAAGACATGCTACCACAGGATATACCCCCTTTCAACTTATATATGGGAGATATGCTACCTTACCAATCGAAGCACTTTTCCCAGTAGAACCTACAAAAATTAATGATGAAATAGACTTACAAGGAAGTATCCTCCAACGTGCTTATGATTTAATCGAGAAATTACCAAACTACCAGAATCAGGCCAGACAAAATACTGAACGATCACAGCAAAAACAAAAAGTCCGTTTTGATGCCAATATTCGGACAGAGACGTTTGAAATTGGTGATAAAGTATGGATACAAAGAAAGGAACTAGAAGCCTCTCGATCAGCCAAATTTGAAGACAAAAGATTTGGACCTTTCCTTATCCATGAGAAATTAGACAATGGTGCTTATAAATTACAGACAATAGAAGGAAAAATTTTACAAAAATAATATAATAGTGATCGTCTTGCTAAATATCACGAGCCACAAACATGGGAACCAGTAGTTGTTATTGATCTCCTGGAAATTTCTAGAAGAAATTTGATCTACAAGAGGATAAAACACACAATTTAATTCGTAAAACCTCAAAATGTATTTATACAACTACCCCTTTTGGAATTTTCCCAAAAATGACTACCCCTACACTGCAACCTCAAACCTTGTTAGCCCTCCAATACCTTTTTCAGACATGGAAACAAGATAATGTCGCCCAAAATTATGCATTATGGATTACATCACAATGTGTATGGTTATGCGACAATAATGATACCACTCAGACTATTGACCTTACTAATGTAATTACTTCTTTTCTTGAGCTAGACTCAAATAACTTTCTGAACACTCTAGACAACACAGAACAATTAGAAATTAATATACCAGAAGTAAATGACACAGAAGAAATAAACCAAAACTTAGAATTAGAAGACATACAAGAAGAAATATTAACAGTTCCAACGACTAATCAAGAAGAAGTCACTCCTGCTCTATTACCTGAAAAGTTAACCAAGATTATACAAGATATTATCCAACCTTGTGGACCCTTAACTCAGACATCCATTCCTCCGTATACTGGAATAACATATCAAGATAAATTGCAGAAAATTCTCAAACGAATTAAAACTCGAACTAGAAACAGACAAGACCAGACTAAGCTGCTCGAAGCTTATTATTATCTTGGTAACCTTATAGACAAGTACCCTGATGCTCATGAAGATATTCAATCAATAATTGAGAAGACTCAAGGAGAAAGAAGAGCCCGAGACACATGGAAGTGTGCCAGACGGATGAAATTGCTTTTCTCTAATCGACCTCTAGAAAATATCTCTCGAACAACCTATATTACTTATACAATGATTACGAGGTTAACTGATGCCGAACTTTCTCAAGTCCTTCCCCAAATTAGAACTCACGGAGTTCGTTCTTAAAGGGGAGAGAAATGTTATAGAATAGGTTTTAATTTTGGTAGAAATTAGTTTGAAAATTAGAACTTAATAAGGAAATTTTGTAATAACTGTATTTAGTAATAGTGATATGCGAAATTGATGTGCAATGACACTCAATGACGCTTAGCGACGCTTAACGACGCTTAGCGACGCTTAGCTCAATAGATATATAAACCCACCTTATTTCTCTTAGTTTTAGACAGATCCAGACATTGTATTTTATCTTTACCTTTATATTTATTATCCTCCTCTATTATTATTAATAAACTCTTGGGATTTCTAAGGAACAGACACCTTGGAATAGCCCTCTTGTTAAATTAATAAACTGTGTATTATCTCTTGTTGCTTTATACTAACCTGCCTCAGAGAAGTGTATAGTTTCTTACAGACATAAAGGAAACTTTACTTCACTCTTGCACACCTCTTCATGCCCAAAGTAAGGGATCTCAGGAGCCATGTAATTGTTACTCTATCGGAATTAAAGAAGGCTTCCGGTACTATAACAACGTAAAGAACTAAATAGTCAACTTGATTTATTCAAAAAGCAATATTTAAGGGTAGGGTATTTTTTTGGCTTGTATAGCGCATAAATTTGCAGAACTCCTGTTCCTGATTGGCCAAACTGGCGGTTTGGCCAATCAGGAGCAGAGATCTGCAAATTTATGCGTTATACAAGCCAAAAAAATACCCTACTCTTAACAATAGGTTTACAAGCATTTAAAAAAAAAAAGGCCTTACTCCTTTCACTTCTACAACAACTAATTCTACATCTCTGCTATCTGCATCAAACACTTCTACATTAACCTTTTCTGCCTTATCAGCTTTTGCATTCACTTCTACATCTCTATCTGCTACTACAAGCTCTTCTATATCCAGTGTTGGACTATGACCTTTTATGACCTATATGACCTTTATGACTAGTCATAATTTATTTGGTCATAAAAAGGAGATTATGACCTTATGACCTAAGGTAAAAAAAATTAACCAATTAACAAGCAATATTTATATTAGCTAATTGATTATAGTTTTTTTGATGATGATTGAGAAAAGTTTCTAAAATTCTAAATTATCTATCAATTTATATTTTTCAATTTGTCTAACTTAAATTCTGTCTAATAAAAAGATCATCAGAAAAATATTAGTATATGTCATACCACAATTTTGTTCTCAGGAATGGAGTAATATTGCATTATTGAATATTTCATATTGTTATAGAATAGGTTTCTTGTTAGATACAGAGTAAAGCGGAGTTTTACAGTTTTACAGTTTTACAGTTTTACAGTTTTACAGTTTTTACAGTTTTATTATTATCTCTATATTATTATTGTATTATTATATTATTTTATTACTCGCTTGAAAGATATATAAACCCTAGCTTTTTGACCTTCTACACATTAGCTTTTTAGCTTAAACTCAGACTCCTCTTCTCCCCTCTCTAACACTTAATAACTATATCTCTTGAATATTATTATCTAAATAAATAAAATATATCTTTACCCAATAAATATACTCTTGTTGATTGATAAATATATACTGAACTAATATAGTAAAGTAATATTTAACTTCCACACCGCTTCATATCTTCTCTGACACTTACAAGATCCCTGTCGCTATGTGCTGTGTTGCAAGTACTATATTGAAGGCTATAGTCGCTTGTAACATTTTGGTGCCTTCTAGCGGAAATCATTTAAAACAGCCGGAACACTAGGACCTCTCTTCCCTCACCTCTGCAAGGATATTTCTTTGGCTACCTCCTCTCTTCTCTAATTAAGTAATTGTTTTTGGTTTTCCTGTCGAATTGAAAAAGATTCGTTCAGAAGGGCATACTTGAAGCCTCTTGCATTTGTTGCACCGGTATTTTCCTGTCGAATTGAAAAAGATTCGTTCAGAAGGGCATACTTGAAGCCTCTGCTTTTGTAGCATTTGTCATTTGTTTTAGTATTTTGTTTTGTTAATTTTCTGTTAGTTTTAGAACCAGATTAGAAACCCTCTTACCTCTTAGTTAGTACATTGAAACTCTTATCTATTTTTCTTACCATTTTAGTTAAAAAAAAAAAAATTTTAGTTATCAAACTCTTAGGTCTCTTTATGACTAGAGTAAATAGAGCCTACCAAATCCATCTTGAACAAATCGAAGCACACGACACTAATCATCCATCTGCTCTTGCTACCACTGTTCTCCAACTCAGTCACCTAGATTTATCTTGTACTATTTGCTATCCACCTTATAGCTTCCACCGAAACTTTCACCGTTTCTGGAACAATTATCGAGACACTTATTTTGCTGGCCGATATTCACAAGTTACCATCGACGCCTTTTTCATTTTAACTCATCCAAACAGCTATAATACTTGTAGGGCTGCTGCTCGTAATATTGTTTTTAGCTGCCGATACTATAATCCTTATTTGGACCCTAAGGAGGTTATTGCTGAATTACTTTGACGATTCACTCGATATACTCTTGCCACTACTCTACTAGCAGATGTTCCAGCAAATATCTTCGACTACCATATTGAAGGCCTTACTACTTCTACTCCTCCACTTGGCCGCCTTATTGATACACTTGATCACTTTTCACCTATAATTCAAACTACTGACGATCTTGAATTTAATCTTACACCTACCTCTCGACCTGTACATACCTTACAACCAGAAGATTTAGATAACCAAGCAGGACCTTCCCTTTCTACTCATACCACTACTTTAGCACCTTACAACGAAGATACTACCCAAATACCTTTTCCTCCTACACTTGCACTTCCAACTTCTCCTCTTAGTGAAATTCCTCTTGACAATCCTCTTCCATCCAACATACTCCCTCTCCAAACCGAGTTGCTCGATTCATACAAAATCTTAACCCAGCTGCATATTTTCAACGTACACCCCAAACCACAACAACTCCACCTCTAACTATAGTTACAGAAGTCTATCCTGAAATCCGTTTTTTACCTCATAATACTCCTCTATGCACTTCTCCTTTACAATGCCAACATCAAATCTTTAATCCTCAACTAGATATTGTTCAGCCTCCGATAATTGGAGCTTATCCTGATCAAGAAATTGTTGAACCAGAAATTCATCAAGAAATAAATTTCACAAAAGAAAATTTAGAAGAAATAAATTTAGACGAAAATTTAGTTGGAATTTTAGATGAACTAACAGAAGTACAAGAAGAAGTAAACTATCAAGAAGAACCAGAGGAAGAAGAAGAAGTAAATTATCAAGAAGGATCAAAAGAAGAAGAAGTACACTCAGAACCAGAATCAGAAGGAACTATAGAAGACGAAGAATCAGAACCAGAATTAGATATGGGAGATCAAGCTTTAACTGCTGCTGCTCAAGCTATGACTGCTCTTGCCAATGCTCTTGGACAAGGTGATGAAAAGTCCCTTATTAAAATAGACTATTATCGTGGTGACAGAACTCAGGACCCAGTTACCTGGGTTGAGGGATTTGAACGAGCTGCTAAAGCTAACCACTAGAGCCCTGCTCGCCAATTGGAGTTAGCTGCTGCTTATATGAAGGACAATGCCCAGGAATGGTTCACTAGCCTTGCCAATGCCCCAACCCATTTCTATCACAACCGGCATGGCCAGAATGTAAATGGTATTAATATCTATAGCTTCACTCACCTGTTTAAAGAAAAATTTAGCACTACCAAGCAAAAGGCTGCTTGGCAAAAACAACTCTTTGAAATTAAACAAGGCACAGACACTGTTGATACTTACGTTAGTCGTTTTAAGCAATTAAAAGGACGTGTAGACCCCCTCAATAACTTCCCAGCTGCAGTTATGATCCAGTTCTTTATCCAAGGATTGCGACCCGAATATGCTATGAATGTCCAAGCTGCTGAACCTGCTGACTTGGCTGCTGCTATTACCGAAGCATGTAAATGGGAAACAGGACGGATGATGGCCTCTGAACATAATGCTAATGATACCAACCAAGCTATCGAGCACCTTACTGAACAAATTGCTAAGCTCAGTATAAATCTTGCTGAGAAACAAGCTGCTCCTCCTACTGTTACCTCTGCCTACTACACTGACCAAATCAAGGACCGACCCCAATCCAATGCTGGAAATGCCACATGTTATTATTGTGGACAGAAAGGACATTTCATCTGAAATTGCCATACTCGATACCAGGACAACAGGAAGAGCTACCAAGGATACCAACCCCGAGGTAGAAGTAATAATTACCCCTCTAGAAATAACTGATCCTATGATAGATCCAGATCCAGAAACAGAAGTCAAACCAGGGATAGAAATTATAACCGCTCTGGATATAACCGATCCAGAAGCCGAAGCCAGTCCCGTGATAGATACAGGAATAACCGGAACCCCGCTCTTCTGATCGATCTGGATCATGCAATCGATCATCTACTCCCTACCCTCGTGATGTTTACACTCTTAACACTGCCAATGACTATACCTATGAATAATTCGAAGCCTTTTTAGTTAATGACTCTATTAGGATTGCTGCCGCTAATTATTTGGTTAAAAATCCCAAAACTACCCAGATTCAGACACCTACCTATACCACTCCTGTCAAATGCAATATCAAACTGAATAGAAAACCTTACCATGCTGTAATTGATAGTGGTGCTGCTGTTAGTATGATTTCTTTCCAAATTGTAAAAGAACTTGGATTGAAAATAGAAGCACCCTCTTCTAGCCTAATTGTCTCAGCTACTGAACCCTCTGTTCAACCCCTAGGCATAATTAAAAACCTACCAATTGAAATTGAAGGAACCACCATTCCCATGGATATTGAAGTGATGAATGCTACCTCTTATTCATTACTTTTAGGAAATGACTGGTCACAAAAGGTAGATGCCNACAATTTATTTTAAACTATTTTTAAAATATAATAATAATGTTTTTATAATAATTTTATAATATTTTTAAAACAGATTTAAATTTTAATTTTATTTTTAAAATTTTTATTATATTATTAATATATTATAAAAACATTATTAAAATATTTTTTTATATAAAAGCATATTTATTATATTTTCAAAATATTATCATTTTATTATAAAAACATATATACTTTTTTTTAAGTTTCAGTAAAGATGGAACAAAAAGAAAATCCATGTGCCCACTACTTATGAACACGACCAACCTTTACCTGCCCAACCGACCATCACTGATGAAAAGGAACTAGAAAAGTTTGAACAGGAATACCTCCATCCGAAAGAAGCTTATGTGGTGGAAATAAAATCTGAAAATTGGACAACCGTTACTCACAGATCCAGACCAAGCGCCTCTTTCACTAAACAAAAATGTGGACACTGTTACTCCTACAACCACCTATATGCTGACTGTCCAAACAATGAATATTACAGATGTCATCACTACGGACACCTGGCTGCACATTGCCCTAAACAAGCCCCCAAACGGAATGTTTGCAAAACCTGCTCTCAACTCGGACACCTGTATAAGGACTGTCCTGATAACCTATATTATCAATGCAAACAGTATGGACATATCAGTGCTAACTGCCTCCTGATGACCCATATTCTTGAAAACCAATGATATCAATGTGGATGTCAACCTTAGGACGTGAATGCTAAATGCTTACCTACTCATTCCCCTTTCAGGACCCACTATTGTTGCAAATGCAAGGTACCTAACAGACCAGAAGATATTCGACCCTTGGAGCAAACTTTGGTTTGCAAAGGATGTTGGATTGACTTCCACCAAGACCTAGATCCAGAAGACCCATGAAGTATAGAGTTCTTCACTAATGGTGAAGGCCGAGGAACGCTAATGGAATATAAGCTCTGTAGAGAGCAAGGTATTAGATCAAAAATGATTAAACTAGACTCCATCCGAGAGGATACTCGGTTCTGTAATCTCGAATGCTTGTATGCTTATAAAGCTGCAAAAGATGTTGAATGGAACCCAAATTACAACCTATGGACTCGAGTACGCCATTATACTGAATTTACCAGAAATGCTGAACATACATATGACCTTAACCAAAGTCGAATTTATCGACTCGCCCAGATACAGATTGGTAAAAGTGATGAAGACCTCGCTCATGCCCTGGAGCCACAGGCCGCTGACCTATCTAACCAAGACTATACCTATAATGAAGTCAATGTTATCATGAGAGCCTCTCAAGTACAATTAAGCGAAACTGAAGAGGAAACCCTACAAAGAATTTTGGTCGAATCTTTTGATATGAGCCACCCAAATTTTGACCAACGGAAAGCTATGGAAAACCTACAAAGACAATTCCAAGGAACTTTCGAACTTTGCAAGGAATGCATAATGGTCAAAAAGAATACTGAGTTAGAACAATTTAACTCCTATTGTGAGGAATGTTATGAAGCACTTTACCCTCCCCCAGATCCAGAAGTTCTACCTTCTCCAACCTCTTCAACACCAGGATCGCCTGTTGTTGCACCCATCAAAACTGCACCGGCAATTTTAGAACCCACAGACCTAATCCCTCTCCTTCAGGAACAGATTAGGCAACAGGCCCAAATCATTGCTCTGCTGCAGGAACAAGCTAAAACCTTTGAACATCAGGACCAAACTATAAAGGAACTACAAGACCGGGTCAGTTATTTTGAAACCTTCCATCACCGACTCAGGAATTTATATAATGAATCCTCTTCCCCCGCCGCTCCTGTATCAAATCTTAATAATGGTGATGCTCAAAATTTTTGAGTCATCCTAAGCAAGATCAAAAACTACTCGAAGATACAGACAATTCTAGACCCAGAATTATTCGAGAAATTTACACTGTGACTCAGGAAATCAAACCAAAAGTAGGACCCTTAACTACTCACCAAGGAGCCCAATTTCGACAACTGCTTCTTGAATTTGCTGACCTCTTTGCAAAGGATATGACCCAACTAGGTAAAACTGACCTAGTAACCCATAGAATCTTTACTGACAATGTACCTCCTGTCAGCTCTCGACCCTATATGGTACCTCTAACTGAACAAACATTTATTAATGAAGAGGTACAACGAATATTGGATAACAAGTTAATAAAAGAGTTCTCTAGCCCTTGGGCCTCTCCCGTTGTGTTAGTAACAAAGAAAAATGGAAGGAAAAGATTTTGTGTAGATTATAGAAAACTCAATGCCGTTACCAAAAAGGACCAATATCCTTTACCCCGAATAGATGAAATGCTTGACTCACTTGCTGGAGCTACCTATTTTTCCACCCTTGACCTCATGAATGGATACTGGCAAGTAAAAGTACACCCAGAAGATAGAGAGAAAACTGCTTTCATCACTAGATATGGAACATACGAGTTCAACGTCATGCCCTTTGGATTGTGTAATGCCCCTGCCACCTTTCAACGCCTTATGAATAAAGTTTATAAAGGCATAGCTTACAAATATGTGGTAGTATACCTGGATGATACCAATGTCTTCTCATGAACATTTGATAACCATATTAAACATTTAAAAGAAGTATTCACCAGGATACGTGAAGCGGAATTGAAGTTAAACATTGAAAAATGTAATTTTTGGATAAAACGCCTACCTTTTCTAGGACATATAATAGAAGAAAAGGAAATCTCTCCAGATCCAGACAAAATAATTGCTGTTCAGAAAATCCAACCTCCAAGAAGTGTTACCCAGCTACGCTCATTCTTAGGCCTCGCTGGATACTATCGACAGTTCATTAAACACTTCTCCTCTATTGCCCATCCGCTTAACCAATTGCTACATAAGGACAATATTTATGAATGAAATGACCAATGTCAAAAAGCCTTTGATGAACTGAAACATCGGTTGATTACTGCCACTATCCTTATCTGCCCTGACTATAAACAAGAATTTATTCTAGCCACCGATGCCTCTTATACTGGATTCAGAGCTACTTTAAGCCAGATAGCTGAGGATAAAAAGGAACACCCTATTGCCTATGCTAGTAAAAGCTTGAAAAAGGAAGAAATGAACTATGGAGCAACTGAATTAGAATGTGCTGCCATAGTATGGGCCATTGAACATTTTCATAAATATTTTGGTACAAGCCATTTCAAGCTAGTTACAGACCACTCTAGTAGTATAAAAATGGGAGTTCTGGGTCACTTTTTTTACATCTCTATATGACAGATGATTAAAAATCATTTTAATCGTTATCCTGCTATATTTTATAGCACTTTTATATACTTTAGCTTGGTGTAAATTTTTATATAGCTAGAAGACGATAAATATTTGATCAAGTCGTCATTCATACATGTTAGAGTGATAATAAAAAATTAATCGCGTAGTCAACTAATCCAATTATATCAATTTTTATAAAGTAGAAGCTCCTGAGCCTTTTCTTGAAGTCTATTAATATACTGGGTTATATAATATCCATTAGTATGCTTTCTACAAAGGCCAGGTTTAGAGCTAGTTGGTTTACTACAAACTTTGCAAGGAAAACGCTTTCTAGCCTTCCAATGTTCATGGCACCCTTCAGGCTGATGACAAGTACGCCCACAGATGTCTCCAGTTCTGAGTAAATAATCACAAGTATAATTATCTAGCATGGTATATATCTAGTATATATGAATTTTCAAATTGAACAAAAAATCTGCAATATTAATACAAACAACGGAACACCAACACCCATATACAAATGTTACCTCCATGTCCTAGGTGCGGAAAAGATGATTTCAAAAAGACTCGAGATCGCGATGCACATTTAAATTGAAAATTTCCATGCAAACTTAGTAATACTCAAAATCCTATTGTAGCTCCAATATCATTACAACAAAATTCAGCTACAGATCAAATTCCAACTCAAATCCCTGTCCCAGTAGGTGATTTAATCCAATTAGATAATACATTATTACCTATTCAAAGCTCTGACAATATTACTTCGAATCTTCCCCAAAATGATACAGAATGGTTTGATAATATGGAAGATAGTTATAATGCAAACACTGATGAAAAATGGTCTGAATTAGGTGGAACCTTGCTCTATGACTATCCAAAAAGAAATATCATAAAGATAGAAGGCAATTTTGGTGGTAAACCAGTAAGAAAAAATTATAAATTAACAAACAAAGAGTTAATATTCGAAGAATGCGAATCTAATTCTGATCCTTTAAGACCTCATTCAAACTTAACAGCAATGAGTTTATGGCAGGCAGTTATTCCATCTACTAATAATATAAAATATAGATTCAATCATTATGTTAAGAACCGTGATAAATATTTAGAAGCTACATATATGCCTCAGCTTATAGCAAATGCAAGCGAACAAATTACAAGGGTAATTAAAGCTGAAATATGTAAAAAAGATCAAATAAAAACTTCATTAATTGCTCAATGCATATATTCTGGGCATGTTAGCAAAGGGAAGGACAAACTTAAAAGTCCATTAACTATAATTGCTTATCACAGAAGCCTCATGCGTATTATTCTTACAGAAGAAGATATCAATGAACATATAAATTTATCTATATCAGAAATAGTTGAGAAAATAGACTTATTTATGCAAGAAGGATCAGGAATGAATTTGGTAAGGATTGAAATGTTAAATATTGAAGCTTATACTTATCGAAGAACTGTTGGTGGATCATATATCTCAACTCCAAAGAAGCTTGCTAATACCAAATGTACAATTAATCCTGATAATTCAGAAATAATTGATCCAATTACTGGTATGCCATCTGATAATTGTCTTCAAGGTGCATTAGCTTGTTATTTTGCTAATAAAGATGGTCATACATATCATCTTGATCGAATATTTACTAAAAGAGATTATAAGCAATACTTGAATATTGTTAATTTAGATGGAATCCCAATGCCTACACCAATTTGTTTACGTATATTCAATAAGATTGAAGAAATGAATCCCGATATCTCTATCAATATTTGGGAATGGAAAGAAGAATCAGCTACTCCCAAATCCGTAATTTATAGCAAGAACTATAAAAGACCACATATTATCCATCTAATGGCTCTTACAGATATTACCAAATCTAAAGAAAACAAGTACGGGCAAAAAAACCACTTCTTATGGATAAAAAATATAGATGGGCTAGTTTTTAAAGATACTGCTCATCATGGTAAAAGGTATCTTTGTAACTGATGTACTGTAAGTTGGCCATCAGAAAAATCTCGAGACTATCATCAAGAGCACTGTTTTGGATTAGGTGAAGATTGTCAAAGAGTTAAATTACCTACCAAAGATGTCAATAATTTTGAAACGTTCAAAAATTATGGACGAATGATCAATGCTCCATGTGTTATTATAGCTGATTTTGAAGCAGATAACAAGAAATGAGATCATTCTGGAGGTATAATGAAACCGGTATCATAATATGGTGGGAAAATGTGAAAGCTTGCTGAACAAAAAGCCAATAGCTTTTGCTACTTGGTTCACTGGATCGATACTGGAGAGGTATGGGGCCCATTCCTATATAGAGGTGAAAATGCTACTCAGGAGTTTGTCAAAAGAATCGATAAGGAATTGGTCGAAATTAATAGAGTCTTAGCTATAAAACATGAACGAATTGAGACTGACAAAAACAAAAAGAAATTCAATGAAGCAAATAGTTGTTGGATATGTAAAGAAAAATTTATTATTGATAAAGATAAAGTCAAATGCTTAGAAAATAAGGCATCATGGCTTAATAATAAACTAAAAAATACCGAAATGAATTCAGAAGATTATAAGACCTTAACAAAACAAATTGACAAGATAACTAAAGATAATAATCAAGAAAAGTCTATGGACATAAAGGTTTGGGATCACTGCCATATCACAGGTAAGTTTCGAGGAGCTGCCCACAATACATGTAATCTTAAGCTTCAAATCGAACCTTGGAAAACCCCCTATTCCAGTTGTCTTTCATAACTTTCGAGGCTATGATTCTCACTTAGTATGTGAATCTGTTGGAAATCAGTTAATGCTCATCAGATAAAAGTCATAGTCGAAACATTTGAGCGATACAAGTCTATGAAGGTGGGTCAGCTTAAGTATATAGATAGCATGCAGTTCATGAATAATAGCTTAGCAAATCTTACGAAGAATTTGGGTGACAACCACCCTATTACAAGCCAGCACTTTAAAGACTATTCTTCAGATCAAATTTCACTAGCAAGTCATAAAGGAGTTCATCCTTATGAGTATTTCGATTCACAGGATAGATTTTTAGAGACTGAACTCCTACCAATTCACGAATTTAGTACATATCTTCATGGTGAAATTAGCCAAAAAGATTATAGGCATGTACAAAAAGTATGGAAAGAATTTAACTGCCAAAATCTAGGTGAGTATCATGATCTCTATCTTAAAATTGACGTACTTAGCCTAGCAGATATTTGGACCCAATTTCGAAAGACATGCATGCAATATTATGAACTTGATCCTAGTCACTATGTATCTGCACCTTCTTTAGCCTAGGATGCTATGCTTAAAATGAAAGGAGTTAAGATTGAGCTCTTTACAGATATGTTTATGCATGATTTTATAGAAAAAGCTAAGCGTGGGGGTATAGCTATGGCAGGTCATCGATATTTTAAGGCCAATAATCCAAAGATAGGTAGGGTATTTAACAAATCCAAGCCTACAAAATGGATCTTATATGTCGATGCTAATAATCTTTATGGGTGGGCCATGAGTCAGTATCTGCCTATTGGAAATTATCAATGGGAAGGAAGACAAGGACATTTTAAAAACAATCCAACCTTCCAAAAAGAAATGCTTAATAAGATTCTTAATACCAAAGAGGATGCCAAACGAGGATATTTTCTAAAGATTAATGCACATTTTCCTTTAAAAACTCATAAATATTTGAGCGATTTACCCCTAGCTGTAGAGAATATGGCTGTAAGTAAAAATATGTTGTGTCCCCATACTACAGAGCTTGTAGATAAGTTAGATGGTGGACGTTTCTCAGCTACAAAAAAATTAGTACCTAATCTTGGTCCACAAAAAGACTATGTTATTCATTACCTAGAGCTTCAATACTATGTAAAATTAGGTATGATAGTAGATGAGGTAATAGAAATCTTATCATTCGATCAAACTAACTGGCTCGCACCCTATATAGCTTTTAATACAGAAAAGCGTTAAGGAGCTAAGAATGCTTTTGAAAAAGATTTCTTTAAGCTTATGAACAATTCAGTTTATGGCAAGACTATGGAAAATGTTCGTAAGTATCAAGATATCAAGCTTATGGCTATGAATAATGAGCAAGATGAAAAGAAGTTTATTAATAAAATCCATAAACCCTCTTTTAAATATGCTAGACAACTTGGGCCATCACTTATAGGAGCACATATGGGAAAAGCTAGTGTGACTCTTAATAAACCTATTATTGTTGGAGCATCAGTTTTAGGCCTTAGCAAACTTTTAATATACCGCTTCTGGTATGGATATGTAAAAGAGAGATATGGTAATAAAGCCCAGCTTGAATATATGGACACAGACTCATTCATATTCCAAGTTGAAACTGAAGATATCTATAAAGACATGGCAGAGTGACCTGATCTTTTCGATTTTAATGATTCTAAAACTATTGGGCTTTTCAAAGATGAGACTCCAAATAGTGTAATTGCAGAATCTATACATATTCGGGGCAAAGCTTACCACTATGTTTTGGCAGATAAGTCTACAAAGTCTAAGCATAAGGGAGTTAGCAAAAAGGGTATGAATGAGATGGCTAAGAATACTTATCCAGAGAATGATTCACCTATGGCCCAAGTATATCGAGACTGTCTCTTTGGTAATGAAGTATTCTATGCTAAGAATGTGGGTATACGATCAAAAGACCATATATTATCTCTGGTTGAATTAGAAATGAAAGCGCTTTGCCCTATAGATACTAAGCATTGGATATTATCTGATAAAATAACTAGTTTGCCATATGGTCATTGGCATATACAAGCATATAAAAATTTTGTATCAAATGGAATATCTCCAGAGTTGGCTGAAAAAAGAGCTTTAAATGTTAAGCTCTCAAAGAAGTATCAAAATGAATGTGTATCTCACATATCTAGTATATCTACATAAGCTAGATAAGTAGCCATGATATTGTATATAGTTAATATTTTTTTTAAATATAAATATAAAATTTTAATTATTATTATTATTTAAAGTTGATAATGGCTGAATTACATGACCAAGTTTCCCAGTACATAGGCTTCAAACCTAATGAAATTCATTTTCCAATCACAGAAGAAAATAGACAGATATTGCAAGAAATAATATTAGATCAAAAGGAAATGGAAGATATTGTAATGAATGATTACAGATTTTTGTTACATTATGGAAATAATAAAGAGAGTGGTAACCAGATCCATATTGGTTGGATATTAGCATATACAGTATCTCAAGCTGAAAAGATCTTAATTAATCCACCCAAAGATTTACCAGAAAAGCTATTGGCTCATATTAAAAAAAGATTCAAAGAAGTTCCACTTGCACCAGTACTTATACAGTAGTACATAACCTCAAGATCACAATATTATATAACTACTGCGCTACATACTGCACCTTGTATAATGTAGTACATGACCCCCAGGTCACAATATCACATGACTAAAATTAGTTTATTTTTTTATTAGGATCGGATTGTTATATATAATGTACAAGAGAATCAGATTTTTATTAAAATAAGTAAAATTACAAATATTACTAACACTAGAGTTTTATTCGATGCATAATAAATAATTTATTTTGATCTCACCCTAACCAACTAGATACATTTCTTAATAATCCACTATTATTTCACATAACCTATGTTTGTAACTGAGCTAATTTGACCCCATGTTAGCCAAGTCTCTCCCACAGTAGCAACACTATCGATCATACTACAATTAGGTTATGCGATAAAATTCTTGTAAGTATATATGGGTTAGTCGAAAGCGTTCATATAAGCAAAGATTAATTAAGGTTTGGACTAGTTTATTTCGTATGTTTTAACTAGTTAACTATAGTTAACTACTCGAACTATAAATACTATAGTTACCTGCAAAAAATATAGTTAACTATTGATAACCTCTATTCGATAACCGGATTAGAGAATATATGAGTTACCCTCTTGCTTTATTAATAAAGGATTACTTATATTTGCAACGATTTCTACTCTCAACCCGATTTAGATAGAATACATTAATAATCGAAAAAATGGCAAACAAACAGAGTAAGCATCGAACCTACAAGTCAAGTCAAAAGGTAAATAATTTATTAGTAATATAACTAGACAATGATTTAAGTATAGTATTATTATTAATTAGTATAATCGTTATCATACTTATCTTATATAACTATCTGTGGCACTAATACAATTGTTGGCCCAAAGAGTTATTGAGAAGCAATAATGATTATGCCCAATACATGTTAACCCGCAAATTACATTACAAGAATCACATAAAATAAAAAAAATGTTGAGGTCGAGGGAACCCCCCTTCTTTATTTCATAATAATTGCTGCTGAAACAACAACATACAAATAAAAAACATATGCCTCAAAGAGGCACCCTTAACGGGTTAGGTTGGTGGGGGTTTACATTTGATCTAACATTTTCCTTCGTTTATCAGGGTTTATCCAAGAATTATCATCATTTTTCTCATCATGCTCTAAGTTTTCTTTTGACATTTTTACCCAGGTCTCATCATAAGATAAAAATTCTCTCAGCTTGTATTGTCGTTTTGATTTAGAATAGTTGGGGGTCTTATTTTTCTTGTTCTTAGAGGTGGTGGTTTTTTTGTTACTGCTCATTTTTTCGTACCTAAATACAAAAAACAAAGTAAGTAAAAATTTGGTTTCATAGCTGAAGTAAAATGAAATAACACAAATTACTTAAAAAAAATACAGGCAAGTAAGCAAGTAAAAAAAAATATGAGCAAAAAATAATGTTATTGCTAACTTATCTTATGGGTGAAAACCTGCTTATTTTATACTGTTCATTTGCTAGTTCTAAAAAGCCTGCCAGAAAAAAAGTTACATGATTATTAATCGCGTTACTCTAGCACCCCCAGATCACACTTAACAAAGAACTCTGCTCGGTCATAAGTTCCATATACTGAAGCTATTTTGTTATTTTTTCTGGTAAAATTAATTCCCCTTAGATTCGACGATTGCTACTACCAAGTAAAAAAGTCAATGATCTCAGCGATCTGGGAATTCCAAGTTCCTGTGGCATATGAAGTTTGATAATACTACTAATAAAGAACGTTGTACTCTTCCTTAGTATAGCCCTTCTAAATCTCATTTGTGCCTTTTCTTATTGCAGTATTGTATATAATAAGAAAGGGCTTTCCAAAAATTCATAATATTCGTTATTAACCGTGAGAATTAATTCTGCAGGTAAGTGATACAAACCGTAAACCTAATTTTGTGTGCTGAACCTTATTTTTTATGCGATATTTTTATTGTAATACATAAAAATTTTAAATCCCTATTCCACAATGGCATGTGACAATAGATGAGAATTTTTGACTGAGTGATATGCCGAAAGCTGAAAATTTCACGAAGTGTATGGTTATAAAACATTTTTAATGTTGTACGTCTGCTAAATCTCAACTAATTGGTCAATACATTAAACGCAGTAAAAATGTGAGTTTCTGCGATTTGCATCACATAGTCTATATGTATGAGAATTGTTTAACCAAACATCGCTTTAACAGATTTTTATATTGATTAAAGTGTATAATGATCACTATAAAAAAATTTCTTATTATAGACTTTTAGAATTACACTAACTAAATATGTTATGAATGCATTACGGGAGCGCTGTACTGTACGTAAATAGATACAAATGGCAACTGAAGAAAAATCTAATATCTAGATATAAAATTTAATTGTATATGTGATACATGATAATTTTATGAGCATCAGGATAAAATCCGCATGCTCCCCATATTATAATTATCAAAATTTGTCGATGCTCGTCATAAAATTCGATTCAAATTTTTTTACTATACAGATTAATTCTCTTCATTTATATTTTTCATACAGGAAGGAGGTTGGCTACCTCCTATATCGGGCATACTAATATCATTTTCGGTTCGTGATAAGGATAAATTTAGCAAATCAGGTGTTAGATTACTGCCGGAGACAGCTACTTCGTAGTTAGAACTGTCTTGGCTCTGACTATTATTTTGTGCTTCATTTGTGACCCCAGATGCGATAGCATCCTCACCCCGTGAGTAAGGTGGTGGTGGTTGGGGAGATAATAATTCAATTGAAGGCGGGTGACGCTAATATTTTGCTCAGAATTTCTCATACCAGGGTTGTTTATATTAGTGTTATCATGGGTTGAAGTGGGATAGGGTGAATATCTTTGACACCTTCTACTAATAATAGACGGAAACCGGTTTAGTTGTCTAACGGAGGATCTCATACTCAATGCATGCTCAACTTCCTCAATAGGTAGTGCTGGTGTTGTATTTCCCACATCTCTATTTCGCCTACGGAGGAATTAATATTGCGGATTCTATCGAATTCATCTTCAGGCCACTCCCAAAAATGTGTACAGAATTCATCGAAATATTGTGCATCCGTTCGGCTTCTTCGTGCTCTTCAATTCCCTGCCATATAATCGCACATAAACTAATTGACATGAATTATTAGACATAAGCAAAAAAAATCTGATCCTGATCCTGATAAATTTCTTACCATACCATACTTACGTTGTAATCCCGAACAAGATTTATAAATTTATCTTTGCATTGATACCCATTAAAGCTCGTATTATGCTCTTGATTAATTCTGGTTGCAATGCTATCCCAAAATCTGATTCGATTCCTTCCAAAA
>QKWP01000781.1:0-19807 GCA_003550325.1 Gigaspora rosea
ATATTGTACCTCTTTTAGGTCAATATTTGGGTGCTTGACAGGTTTACTTAAGGGCTAAATATCACTTTACTTATTAAAATTTGGGAATATTGTCGCGGGAAGGTTTTTTCTCTTTCTTCTGTTTTTGGTAATAGGGATCTACGGGGAGAGTTAATAAGATAGCTAGTAAGGTTGAAACTTCTTAAAAGTATCTTTAGGGTTTAAAATCAGAAAATTAATAATGATTAAGTAATTTGAAATTCTTATATATAAACAAGTTACCAGTAACCTGTAGTGTTACATGGGTGATGCCAAGAAAAAACAAGAAATGATAATTTTGGAAATATTTCTTTGTTTTTTTTTTTTTGTGACGTTACTATGCCCATATAAAGATACATTTGTACGTATAGCCACAATAAATTTGAGAAACAAACTCAACACTTTAAAGATAAGAATAGTAAAAATAAGAATAGAAGTGTTTGACTCTAATTGTTTTTTTTTAAATAAATTTTATCCTTAAAAAAAAAAAGAGAAAAAAGTATAATCATAAGCAATAATAAGTGATGGAGGGGTTAATGAATGCTTATGGCAAACAATGTCTTTGCTCAGGTTTGTATTGTTTTTATTCTGCTTGATTAGCAACGTTCGACCCCTTTACGAATTTACACCCAACCGCGCCTTCTTCAACAATCGCTTTCCTACCTTCTGCACTAAAGGTTCTAACAATATTACTACAAGGTTACAAGTTTCTTATTCTAAGAATCAAAGTGTCTTCGATTTTACAAATCGAACTTTTATTTATTTTCAATCATGTGTGCTTACATCACAATTTCATCACAATAGACTCCATTGTTCTAAATTGTAATGGATCTAATATACTCACATATTTAGAATAGCGTTAAATTACAAGTTTTTATATGCACATTGCTTGATTTAGAATAATTGACATTTGTATTAAAATAATGCAAAAAAATCAATATGTCTTGAAATAACGCCCTGGCACGTACTCTAAATAACGCACCTATACTCAAAATAATGCCCCGAGGTGCGTTATTTCACGAAAATACGGTACTCAAGTATTTTATGTCAATGTTGAACAAAAAGAAAAGAAAACAGAAACAGTAAAATCTGTCTTGTAGCAAGGTTTGTAAAAAATTTCTGCGAACAGTCCAAAATATCTCTAACACGTCATTCACTATTTACATCGCAGCTGATGACTACTCGTGACGTCGACTCCAAATAGGTAGGCATTCCCGATTTGGAAGGAGTAAACACTACCGATCTTTTGGAGGAGTAAGCCAAAATGCCCACTCTATTGAAATTTCAAAAATATCAAAGGAGCGAGAAGAGAGTACACCAAGTTGTAAAGACCTGAAAGAGTTACGCTATACAGAATATAATATCTAACCAAGCACTTTTGAATGTTTCCACATCCAAAAACCTTGACAAAACTAGCTACTACTTTTTTGCTTGGTAGTTTCTCAGACTTCTGCCGGGAGACCTCGCATAGATTAGTCCTCTTTTTCAACTCTATTTCAGTAATGACCGCTTTTGGTTCCATTGAAACCAAACACTCAGTGAATGGTCTTGAGCCCCAGCTGCTAAAAGTAAAAGTTTGTTGCATGTTACATATAATAACTGTATAGATTTCATAGGTCAGCTTTCTTGAAAAAATTGGTGCGAGGGATCGTTGGAAAGAGTTGTCCCATATTTTTTTATTTATTGAATAATACTATAATAATTACTAACTTTATTAAAATTTGATTATATAATATTATTAAAGCACTTTAAAAAAAATATTTTCTAATTTAATTATAAAAAAATAAAAAATAAAATTTTCTAATCATTTTTGGTCTATTTTTTTTTGATCTAAATTCAAATATACAAGTTCTAAAAATTTGATTGGAATACAAATTAATAAACAGTGGTTATTACTATAAAAATACTACTAATCTGCACATTTTTTTACAAATTTATTCAGGTTGTAAAAAATATATAGAATATACTATATAAATAGTAAAAGAGTTAAATTATAACTTTAATCTCTAATTATATAAAAATGAAATAAGAATTATATAAGTATCAACTATAATAAAATTCTAAAATTATTGTATGTACTTGATATTTAATTTTTTAGCAGAAATCTAAATTCCTCAATGCGCAGTAACTGTATAGTAACTATATAGTAATTATATAGTTGCTATTAAATTTAATAGTAACTATATAGTTACTATGCAGTTACTGTGCATTAAGGGATCTCAAGTTTCTGTAAAGTTATAGAAAAATAAAAATTTTAAATACAACTATTTTGATTAAAAAATATAGTTCTATAATTGATAATTACTCCTTAAGCTATAAGTAATTTAGGCAAATTTGCTTGAAAGTTATTATACAATAAATATAAGCATGATCTACTTTTTTAAATTTTAAAATATTTTAATTAAAAATTTTTTAATAATATTTTAAAACAAAAACTATATTATAGTAGTATTTAATTTTATATTATAAAAAAGCTTAATTTGCTTATAAGCTAAAAATAAACAAATTTAGAAAAAAATTTTAGACAAAAAATTATTTACTAATTTTTGGTGACCTTTATAAGCATTAGTTTTAGATTTATATTTTTAATACAATTTTATAATTTATATAAAGAATAACAATAAGATCCAGTGATGCACTCTCACCGTCGATCACTTGTTTGCAAATTTTCTTAAATTAATTATTTAAAAACATCTTATAACTTTAAATTTTATTAAGTTAACTGGGTTACTGCCTTTAAATAAACTTGTTCTGCTCCCAAAAATATATATTATATTTAAATATTATTGCAAAAGTCTTCAAACTCATTAAGTAAAGGCCTTTTGGCATAAAATTGTATTCTCTTCAAAATATATACAAAACAGTCTTCTTAATCTATTTTGCAAACTTAGAAAAAGTTGAAAAGCACTTTTTTCTGGTCATAACAAGCTGTGTTCTAGTCTTGTTGCTCTAAAATTAACAGAAATATATTCAAAATACTATCAATTTTTTAATACACTTTTCTTCTTTTTTTTCCTCTTTTTTTTTTCTTTTCTAAAAATTTTTTTTTACAAAAATCCTATAGGTGTTTTTGTGTAACATAAACGCCACTAAATCGTGCAACCCACATTTTTTAATAGCTCAAAATTAGTGGTTCTCTATTAACTGCACAAATTATTATTTAATTTTACACAAAACAAATATTTATATTTTTTGTAACATTACTTAAGTTGATCTTTATTGTGGAACTTGTGTAACACGTGATCTGTGTAACTCGTAACTTGTGACACGTGACTTGTGTGATACGTGACTTGTATAACCTATACTAATCCTGTTGGTATTACGTTACATGAAACAAATTATACCTTTTTGTGAAGCCCTTTTTAATCTCTCTTATATTAACTTATTACTAAATACCAACTATACCTTTTATTACCCCAAATTATACCAATACAATGCCAACTTTAACTTCTTCCAAGGAACCTGATAGTTATAATATGAACTACTACTATTCCAAATATAGAGACCATTATAGTATCGGAATGAATGAAAATAATCCAACCTCATTAAAAGTTCTTCCACCTAGCTTTGATCCAGAAGTATATGATATTCAAGGCACTAAAAAACAACACTACTTTCAAGTTCCAGAACAACCTACTATTGGTACATGCTATTGCAAAAAATATCATACTAGCTTCACTTCTCAATATTACAGAATTAATCATCCAACTAAAATTGGCCAACTCTCAACTCAAACTACAACTACAATTTCAGCTAAAAAATTTAAAAAAATTACTGATGAACTTCCATTCTCTCCAAATACCAAGGCATATAAACAACTAGAACTACACTCTGCCAATCCAAAATTGTTATTCTCAGGTTTCCAAACAGACAAAACTCCTACTACAATTATTGCTCACTCTCAACACTACCATACATGTTATATTTATAAAATCAAAAATATTCTATGTGTAGCTACAGAACAAAGTAGGCATGCTCCAGACTATACTGTAGCTTGTCTCTTTAGAAACGTCTTACTTCACCGAACCTGTACTCCACAAATTCTTGATATTAAACTCAAACCACTCACTCCTAAAACTCTACTTACACTTGAACAAAAATCACTAATTGTTGTTTTCAAACTTCAACAAATGTCCTCTGTCAATAAAAAAGCTATATACTGTTCTTTTCTCCAAAAAATTAAAGACTCAAACCAGGCCAAAGCAGAAACACAAAAGCCAAAACAATCAAAAGATACTTTTAATGATTTAAACTGGTTCAAAGAATATCCAGTAACACCTGAAATAGAACAAAATATGAAATTTAGTAATACTCTAGCCTACCAAATTCTAGATTTTGTTAAATCTCATTTTATTGATGTCTATCCAGGAAAAATTACTAGACCTGCTACTGATAAAACACCTGAATCTAAATTTAATTACAATTACTTAATCAAAGCTATGGCTGGTAAAAGACCTAAATTTCTTACTAATCTTATATATGAAGCCAATCCCTCTATTGACAAATCAATTACAATACCATTTGAGTTTATTCATTCAACTTTTGTTGATTTGCTTAAAGAGTTTACTACTTCTTTATTCACTCAACTCAACTATCCAAAAATACGCTCCTCTTATAATTCCATACCTCCCTATTCTATACGTAACTGGAACCAAGTAGCATTAAATCTTGCTCGATTACATCTCATTTTGCATAACAAATATCAAACAATCAATGCTAACAAATTCTGTCAAGACTTAAATATACGTCCTATTTATCTTAGACTTCACTACTATATAAGTGAAAATAGCATTAATCAGCCCCTTTTTAAAATTCAAAATGATACCAAATTTAATATTAACATTGCTCTCAATATTCCCAAAAAACAATTTTTACAATCTTTTAAAATCCCTTAGCTTAAACCATATTTAACAGATCTTAATACATGGATAGAAAAGTTTTTTGAAAACTATAAACGACAATTTACAAAAATCGACCAAAAGAAAACATACAACTATATTAAACACCAAATTGCACTCAAACTTAATGATACATGCAAAGCACTTCTTCTACAAGAATTTAGAATTACAGCTATTAACTCTTTAAGTGAACGAATCCAACAATGTTTCCAAGCAGCACTTTATCATATCCATACCTGCAATTCAGAAAATTGCTCTACATTGCCTTCAGATGTTGAGCATAATGTTCAAAACTTATATACATCTTTCTTTACAGAATTCTTTGAACATTTTCCAGCTCCTCAAAATCTACCCTTTAAACCCAAATACAATCACCCTACTTTTGACTTTTCAATTTTTGATAAAGAAGCACAACATGCTGCTACATTCCAAAAACGAACACCAATTTCTCTATTTCGGCAACTAGCTACCAAAACTGAACAACAATTTCTTGAACTTAATAATCTTAACAAAGAAGAAACCAATCAAGCACGACTTAGTTTTTATTTTTACAACTTTTTTAATGCATACAATAAGGCTGCAGCTATTAATAACCAAATTAATAACCTCAGTCCTCATAGTGCAATTGAAAAAATTACTACTAAGCCAATTGATACTGACTTTTTAGCTAGAGTAATAACCTACTTTCATATTCTCAAGGAAGATAAGCTGTCTATTGCATATATTCAAGATGAATATAACAAAAAATTCTATCCAGAAGCTCAAAAAATTCTATTTGCCAAATTTAATGTCCAATTCAAAAAACCAAGTATAAAATCTATCTTTCATAATCCTATTTCAAATACTAAAATTAATTCCAAAAACAAACCCCAGTACAACCAAATACTGAAACAATTGATGATTCTACCAACTCACAAACCAATCCCCCACCAACCCAACAATCCTCAAACCCATCTGGTGAACTAGATGATGATGTTATTATGTCAGATACCAATTATATAGAAAATAATTCAAATTCAAACTTTCATATACAACAAGAATCCCATATTACAACATCTTCATACAATCCTTTTCAATAAGTATTTCTGTAAACAAATGCTCTTTTCTATAACCCATTATCAAATATAAAAGATTCTACTTCTAAATAATTTATTATTAAATATTATGCAATTTTAAACATTTCCAAAAATTTTATTAATCTTTTTACAAAATTCAAATTAAAAATCAAATAACTATATTATTTGCAAAAATTCTTAAAATTTTATTTATTTAAATATATTTGATACAAAATCTTAATATTGAAATTTTTACTTAATCTTCAGTAGGATCCAAATTTTCTTTCTCTATAGTTTTTAATTTTAAATATTATATAAGTATTTTGATATTACCAAATATTTATAATACTAAAATACCTACCCAAACGTCTCCTTAAAATCCCAATCTTGTGATTCAAGTACTCTCTTTCTTCTTTTAAACTACTTAAGTACTGCAACAACTGTGACTTCTCTTCCCATACAGAACTAAAATTCACACGCAATTCATTAATTGTTTGCTGCAACCCTATACATACTCCTAACATTCGGATTGAATCTGTCTCTAGAGAATCTTTACTCTCCAAAATACTATCCCTATTACTCTTCAAAAAATTTAATTCATTCTCTTTTAACTCTAGCTCTTCTTTCAATTCATATAATTCTCTTGTAAGAGAATCTACAATTTGCAACCAGTTTATATGAGGTTCTTCTACAACACTTGCGTCTTTTTCTTCCCTTTCTATAACTTTTTCTTCTTTCTCTTCTTCAACGTTTTCTTGCATGCTAGTTAAATTATTATATTTAATCTTAATTCAAACTTTTGACTATTACTATTCTTTTTTATATACAAATAATTCAATTTATATACCAAACATCATTATCATCATTATCAATCGTTACTTCTTGTTTAAATACTAATTCTTCTTCTTCTTTTTCTCTTTCAATATCTTGAATCTCTAATATCACCATTTCAACATCTTTACTTGTTTCTTTTTCTTTTTTCTTCTCTCTATTTAATAACTGCTTGCGTTTTTTCAAAAAACGAGAAAACTTCTGCTTGCGAGGCATTTTTTTTTCTTACACACAAAACAACATACAAACCTTAATTCTGATTACCCCTTTTTATTTATTGATCATCCAAATCTGATTATCTAATTTTGGACATTCTTAAACCTTATCGATTTTCAAATTAGTAATAATCTAATTTTGACTATCTACTTTTGGATATTCTTAAACCCTATTTTTTTTCTAAATTTATACCTTGGTAATATGGAGCAGTGGTTTGAGCGGGTGATTGTCCGATCAATAGTTTCGAAGTTCGAATCACACCTAAGCCGAGTTCATACAGATATATTAGGCAAAACATACTAATATATTCTGAGGTCCTTAGGTTGCAGTGAAATATTACCAAGTGTTTCTTTATTTATTTTTTATTTCTTTCTAGTTCTATAAACAAAACAAAATACTCTAAACAATTTGCTAATTCTTTCTCTTCAAACTACTACCTTAATTTTCAAATTACCCAAAATTTATCCTATAATTCATCCTAAAATTGTCTTCTGTAGAACACATAAATGCAGCTGCCGCTTTCAAAATAATGATGTTCTCCACTTATAGTGGGCCATTTTTGAAAGAGAATGATGTAAGCAGGCAGGCAGGTAAGCCTATTTACATGGAAGAACTAATTAATGACGGTCAAACTCAACGTACAGAACAGACTTTAGCTTCTTGCACAACTGTGAGAACCGAGTATATGGGAGCACTTCTACAGAAAACAATTACAGTACTTCAGATACCATATCTTCATCTTCCTCTGAAGTACAACTCTCTTTTAATACTTCTCTATCACCAACTACTTCCATTCCTAACAACTACCCAATATCAGAAATTTATGATGAATCTTTACTTGAAAAAGACTTTAGTGATGAAGAAATTAAACTACCTACAAACTCTATAAGTGAAAGAAACTTCTTCTTGAATCCCAATCCTAACTCTCTTGAAATATACAATCCAAAAGCATGCTATAACAAATTTCTTTACTACCATAGACTACGAACACTCCATTTTCCACAAACTGTGGGTTCTTTCTTGCATTATATACAAGAAAATTACCCTATGTTTTATTCAAAACAATATATAAAAATTTCAATTAAACCAAATACCAGATTCGACCATATTTTTACAGAAGCACACATATACCTTCCATATGAAAATCTTATACCAGACCACACTATATTTCCACTCTTTGAAGATTTACTACATTACTCTGATGTCGAACTTAAATCACAAGATCAGATTTCTCCTCTCAATTTATCAATATGCACACATAATGTTCAAGGATATAACAACAACCTCAAAAGGCTAATGTAGGAACATTATTGTCTCTCACATGATATTCAAATTAGTTGTATTACTGAAACTAAAATATCTTCTAATAATTCCTCTACCTACTTCATTAAATCCTCACAATTTTCATACTTTTGGGCAAGTACCGATAGCTCCAAAGCAGGTACTGCAATCATGATTTCTAATATACTTAGACCACATATTCATAATATTCTTACCTATCCTGGATATGCAGTTGCTATTGATCTCTTCTTTAAACATGACTTTAAATTTAGAATTATATCAGTTTACTTACCTTCAGATGACTTACAACTGAGTCTGGATATACAAAATAATATTATTCAATGGATAAACCAATCTCTTAACAATAATATTCAACCAATTATTATGGGAGACTTTAATGCATCTCAAAACAATATATCATTAGCAATTAAATACAAATTGCTCTAATTCCTCCAGTTTAATAACATGTATAATCTTGCAGAACATACACAAACATCCTTACCAACTTGGCAAAGTAGCAGATACCAAAGTACTATTGATTATATTTGGGCACATAATCCTATTCTAAGATATCTTTCTAAATTTGATTCTGATCAATCCAACACAAGTACTAATAGCGATCATACAATTCTAATATCAAGATGGTCATTTCCATATGCTCTTTTTAAAACCAAAAGATATAGTACTAAAACTCATAGAAAAATCTTTGACTACAAGTCTATGAACTCTGAACAATGGCAAAATTTTTCAGATCAAGTAACCCAAAATCTAACTCTAAATCATACTCCACTATCAACAAATACTACAGAATCACTTGAAACAACTTGGCACAAAATTCAAACAAGTATAATTAATGCTGCACTTCAACATGTTCTCTACAAAAAATTTAAAGTTCGCAACTTCCAACATAATTTCTCATCCAAAGCAACTAAACTTCACTACAATCTCAAAAAACTTAGTAATATTATTAGACAAATAAAGATTGTAATCAAAAATCAAACTTCTATTCTATTACACCTCAACCAAAACATTAATTATATTAATACTCAACACCAGATTAATATTCCATTATTACCAACTAAAAATAACCTATTACCAAACTGGATCTCTACCACAAATCTTGAATGGAAAGCACTATTTAATGCTCATAATATTGAAAATACTAAAGAAATAAGACAACAAATTAATAATGCTATTTCTAAAAGATGTAACAAACTTGCCACCAACCCAACTTCAATGATTAATAGTATTCTTAATCGCTATAAAGACCCAGTTAAATTCAATAATATTAATACAGATACAAGCACTATTACAGAACCTCATGCTATTAAGGACCATATTCGTAATCATTTTGATCAATGGACCCACACTCGTAATATTGACTATAATCTTTATAATACTCATTGGAAAGCTGAATATGACCCTAAATCTAATATTAATACTGATTGGTACAATCACATTTTGGAAGAATTTACATTAGATGAAGTCTCTACTACACTTTGCCATCTCCCTAATAACGAAGCCTGTGGCCCATCTGGAATTAGTTATGAAATGATTAAGCATACAGGACTCTCTTTTCTTCAAGCTATTACAGCTCTCTTCAATAGATGTCTTACACAACAATCTATATCTAAACAATGGAAAGAAGGAAGAATTTTTTCTATTTCCAATTTTTGATGGTAATCTTTCAAATACACGGCCCATTAGTCTTTTAGAACATATCAAAAAACTTTACACTAAACTCCTTACTAATCATCTTAATCATATTTTTATAAAACACAAAATTTTATCGCCTTATAACTTTATTGCTCTTCCAGGCAATAGTACCTCAATTCCTATTCATATACTTAATAATATTATTGAGGATGCATCATATAACAGTTCTCAACTTTGGCTTATATCGCAGAATATGAGCAAAGCCTATGACTCTGTTAATTTTGATCTTTTTCAGAAATCCTTGGCTAGAATTCAAATGCCTATTCAACTTCTCAATATACTCATTAATCTTTTATTTGACCGATACAATAGAGTTATTACTAATCTTGGGCTAACTAATTTTTATTCAGTTAAAAATGGTATAGACCAAGGAGAAACAATAACTCCTCTATTTTGGAGAATTTATTATGATCCTCTTATTCATTATATATCCTCTCAGTTTACTGGCTATACACTTACTACATCTTGGCAAACAAGCCTTTGTACACTATATTTAACTACCAAAAAACTTCATACTTCTTTATCAGTTTTGGCTTATATGGATGACACTTTATGGATCGCTCAATCTAAAACTGAATTAGAACAAATTATTAATATAGCTACTTCATTTTACCAAATGGCAGATATACAAGTTAATCCCCATAAATCCCTATTTATTACCAATAATAACTCCAATTATAATATCTCTTTTCTTAACTGTAATATACCAAGAATTCCTAAAAACCAACCATTCAAATTTTTGGGATGTTGGTTTACTTTAGATAACAAAATATCTAAACAAATCCAACTTATTCAAGAAGAGGTTTTTCAACTAGTTAATATTGCCAGTACTAAAAAAATTACAGACAAACAAATTATATATGTTATTAATACTGTAATTATCCCAACACTTGAATATAGAATTCATAATATAGTACTTCCACATACAATATGTGCTAAAATTTTAGCTAAATATTTAACAGTAGCTAAGCACAAAGCAAATCTATCACGGTCTATTCCTAATAGTACTATGCTTAACCACCATTTTTATAATATCCATAATATTTGGGATATTCAACTTCAACACCATATTACCAACTTTCTTCATAGAATTAATAATCCCTCAATTTTAGGAACAACTACACATATTAGACTACAACAATTACAAAACAATCTCTGGTCAACTACAAATATACTTCAATATTCACAGCCTATTATTAATGGACCAATAAATATACTACAAACTTTAAAATTATCCAACTTCTTACTCATCTTAATATGCAAATAACTGCTAATCAAAAAATTATATGGCCAAAAATGATTAGTAATGCGCATCAACTAATTGAACCTATCCTTATTCAACATCCACAATATATTCAATTCAAAAAACAGCTTAGACATCACAAAATTCTATATCTAGAACAGCTATGTACTGCTGATAATAGCACTTTACTCTGCTGGCAAGTTCTATTACCAAGACTTAACCAAATTCCAAAAGGTAGACAACCACTATGGTTCTCATATCTTGAGGATAAAGTTACTTCTCATGGGCTTTACCACACTCTACTACCACATTACCAATCTCCTGGTATTAATCCCTTTGCTTACAATATAGATTATTTTCCAAAAAAGCTCAAACCATGGCTTCTAACATACCAAGATAACAATATTATTATTGGAAAAATTAGAAAATATCTGGATGACAAAATAGCATCTATTAGTCATTGGAAAATTAGCTTTGATACCAACCACACCCTATTTTATCCATCCCCAGAAATACAATTTGAATGCTGTTCAAATTGTCATTTAAACTCCAAAAGAATCCAACATACTTGTACTATTGAAGTCCTAATTATATTCTCTACACAATTTCTTGGTCGATATTCTTCACCATCTCATATTAATCTACATGCAAACCTTATAGATTTAATTTGCTCTGCAGCTGTTAAACACCCATTAACTATACCTCAACTACCTTTAATCAATATTAACAATGAAATAGTATCTAATATATTTTATCCAAATCAGGCAACTACTACTCTTCAACAAATTGCTCTTAATAATGCTATATAGTCCTCCTTTACATTTTATACTGATGGCTCAGTCACAGATATTGGTACTGATCGCTGCTCAATGGGCATAGGTTGGGTCCAAATTCTGAATAACCAAGTTTTACATCAATTCTCAACATCAATTAAACTATGGCCATCCTCTTATAAAGCAGAATTAATGGCTATCTTATCAGCAATCACTACAGTATCACGCAATTCTCAAGTTCATATTTTCACAGACTCTCAATCAATTATCTCCAAATATCAAACTCTAATTACTCTAAACCATGCATCTACAAAACAATTTAAATCCAACTACTGCCTATATGGCAAACTCTCTTTAATATAGTCAAATCTCTTAATATTCAACTTAATTTTACTAAAGTTCAAGCACATTCTGATAATCTATTTAACAATATAGCAGATTCGCTAGCCAAAACCACTATACTTCATTATCAACTCTGTAGCTCAATTATAATAATATTTATAATCAATATTCATATATTGCAGTGAAATGGTTTCCCTATAGAACATCCAACTAGATATCTTGTTAAGGATATTTGTAAAGCCACATTATTGCTATGTGGTCTTCGCAAAAACGCAATAGTGAATGGTCAGGCTTTACTCATTTAATTGACTGGAATTCTACATGGAAATACTTTAATCATAACCAAAAACCTACACACAATATTACTAATTTCAGACTTAACTATCTAAAAGCTTTTAAATGTAAAATGCTTCTTAATGAACTACACTCATATTTCCACTACTACAAAATCTTTCCATACCTTTATACTAACCCTAACTGCTTTCAGTGTAATCAACCTGATTCCTACTTCCATTGGCTTACCTGCAATAATTCCCTCCTAATACACAATATTATTCAAAATACTATCCATAATATACTACAAAAGTCCAAACTTGAACTATCAAATCTTGAACTACAAGAATTGGAACATAAGCTTGCTAACCATCAAGCCTTTAGCACTTTTCAACCTTCACCCAATCTATATTATATAGAAACAATACTCAAAGGACTTATACCAACACCTATAATCCAATCTATTCAAAGCTTCAATATTTCCTATAAAATTGCATCTACTACTATTATTCAAATCTTGCTAGATATTAATGAACAAATCTATGATCAAATCTGGATACCCTACTGTTGCAATTTTTCTACTTGGAGGAAAAACCAAAATTTACCTACTCACAATCCTTATACTAACAATAGACAAACTAATAACTATTACTCTAAATCATATAAACACAAAAATTATACTTATAGCTGTATTTGTAGCCAACCAGATGAATTACATACTCCTCTTAATACATGTCCACCTATTGGACAAGCAATTAGAAAAATAGATATATGGTCCACTTTCAAAGCCAAATTTAGCACTTCTACTAACTATATTTTAACTATACAAATCTAGGTGAGTCTTGACCACTCTAGTAGGTTTTGGTCTCAGATAAAATAGTCTGAGCTTCAATTCTTGCATATAGTTTATTAAATTTTATTCAAAGTAATTTGTATAAAGTACAGCTAGTTTCACAGAAGCAGCTGGTTAAATTATTAATAAAGATAAAAGCAGGACCTCACCTTAATACCAAAAAAAAAAATAAAATAAAATAAAAAATAACAATTTTTATTATTGCATCTTTAGTAATTTACTTGTAAAAATTAAGGCTTATATTAGGCCATGCAAAGTTGATTTTTTGTTTTGCATTACATGGATTTAAAAATTCGGGATGGATGGACAGATTTTTTTTTTAATTTACTGCAACAAAATAATGGTCACATTTAAGGTTATCAAGGTTAATTTTTCATTTTGCACAACAAGGAATCAAAACATTGGGCTGGCAGTCAGATTTTTCCTGTCAGCCCTGTCGGACAATTACAGGAAATTAAGGTCTCCATCAGGTGACACTAGAGAAAAATATCGAGAAAAAATAGATGTCAAAAATAGAACAATTGGCACAATAGGGATCTAAAAAAAAAAAAATTGAAAAAATGGGACGGCGGGTAATGCAAAATGAAAAATCAACATTGCATGGCCTTAGAAGTAACCATTTTTTTATAGATAGAGAAATAAAAAATTTAAGAAAACTAAAAAAAAATCTTATAGTAAAAATTTTAAAGCAAAAAATTAAATTTTTATTGTTTTAAAGTTTATTAATAACTTTTATAATAAAATTTATAAAAAAAAATATATTTTAAAGCAAATATTCTATAAATAAAATATGCTTTATATATTTAATAAAAACTTATTTATTTAAATTGTAAATATTTTTAAAAACCTAGGCAAATTTGCCTGAAAAACAGTTTAAGGGTAATTTCTATTGATCACAAGTGGAGATAAGTAGAATTTGTCATTATAAAAAAATTTCTTAATGCATAAAGGTCGATTTACTTAGTAAAAAAAATTCGCTAATAATATGCTGATTATTTATTATTAGGACCTATAAATTGAAATTTTATTTATTTTATTAAACAATGGCATCTTGTAATCCAGTGATCGAAATTGGATAATTTTACCACTATTCAATTCGTCTCGAGAAGACGTGGTAAAAGCATTCACTGGATCACGAGATATCGCAAATGCGCCATAATTAGTAATACCTATACTCGCCTTCTAATTTAATAAATCGAAATAAATTTTTTTTCAATTTTGGAAAAAGCTTTTTTCGGCTTGTTTTGATAATTATCTTATTCCAAACTTTGAGCGAAGTTATTCAAACATCTACTTATCCAAAATTGATAAAATTTTTTTTCTATTTTAATACAGTTTTATAAAAAAATTTTCACGATTGTCGAGAAATCTTAATTTAAAGTTTGGAAAAAGTTGTCATGGCTTGTTTTGATACTGTAGCTATCTTTTTCTTAATTTTATACGATGATATCTCGACAACTGTTTATCCAAAATCAATACCTTTTTTTTTTTATATTTAATTAAATAGTTACATAGAAACGTATAAAAAAATTTTTTTTATCGATTTTAGATGAGTGATTATGAGATATCTTCGCTAAAAGTTTGAAAAAAATACATTTAACGCCATAACTGAAACTGGAAATTTTATATGTTTTAATATGAAGTTTTCAAAATTTTTCGAGTGCATTATTTTTTTTTTAATTCTATGTTAAAACTTTAAGATTGTTGAGTATAGGACCTCACAGCAAAAGGTTGTGATGGGCTAAAAAAATGTTTGGTAGTTTTTTTATATTATGTTCTTAATAATCTAATTTTTGCAGAAACAAAGTTTTTACTAGTGATCGGCAAAATTAAACAATATTTTGATCTTCTAGTTTATGATTTCTGTCAATCATAAAAAGCTGTCTGAATATAAATCTATTCCGTTTTACTAATAATAGAATTTATATTCAACACGATTTGAAGACCGCTTTTTTAATTGACAGAAATCGTAAATTTGAAAACCAAACATTGTTTGATTTTGCCGAGTACAAGAATTTACAAAAAAAATTTTTATGACCTTTTGGAACTTAGTAGAGCTTTATATTTTCGAGTTGAGATCTTTGATTTCCAGCTTTCATCTTCGGCGGAGACATGTAAAAATAATTCAATGAATAAGCATAGACATCATAGACATATACTTGAGTATATGCGATAGCATTTAACATTTCCAAGATCTCTCAACGACTTTCGTAACAAATTTGATAAATAAATTATAATGTTGACAATACTTTTTCCACGAGTTTCGTTAAAATCGAATCAAAAAGTTTTTGAAATTTTATTTAAAAACAGAAGAAATTTTGTTTATAAAACACTACTTAGGTTGAATCGAATCTTCCACAAGATAACTTCGGTTTTTCCTTATATTTTCTTGTAGATTGGTTTGAATCCGACTGTATAAGAATTGTTTCAGTAGAACAGTTTACGTTAAAAAAAATGAAAATCCAAGAATTCCGAAAATTTTGAAAAATTCCCAAATTCCAGCACCAGGATTTTTTCAATGTTAGTTTCCGTAATTAAAGAAGCATATTTTTTTGTTTCACGAGTTGATCCCGTTCAATTTAAAAATGATGAAAACTTCAAAATAAAAGTAAAGGCAAAATTGAACCCGAACATTGGTCTGGTTCACGGCCTGTTACTGGACCTGGTCTTTTGAACCAGGATGGTCTATGCATGGGTGGGTTCAAATCATCACAGAGACTGAACATGTTATTAACTATAATTTTATGTTTTAGCTGCTAAGCCAATGATTATTTTTTACTGTGCGGACTGTGCCTGTACACAGTACACCGATTCAAAAATTTGCGCACACAGGTTTTTTTTTATTTGGCACACACAATAAATTTATTGAAAAATACACTAGTTTAATTGCCTTTTGCAGTGTTGTTTATTGGACATTTTTAATTGGACCGGCTAATTGCACATAAGTTCCAAATATCTTATTAAGGATAGTAAGTCCCAAATGTTCTTATCAAGGATAGTTGGTGGACATAAGTCCAAAATAATCTTATCAAGGATAGTTGGCGGACATAATTCCCAAATAATCTTGGACTTGAGGCTAATTAGTTAAAGACTAGCGCTAGGGCTAATTAAAAAAAAAAACATTGTACGAACGTAAAGGCTAATACAGTAATAGCAACAATGGCATCATGTGGTGATTTTCTGTTACGCAGATCTTCTAGAGTCGCAAATAAATACGTACAAAATACGTACGTACGTCTTACTGACAATACTATAAGCAATGGTATTTTTTCAATTTTAATAGCTGCCCTACTTTGTTTAGTGCGTCAGGAGTACGTCGAGTGCAACTTGATTTGCGTAAGGAGAGCATCTCCCTGTCTCGTGAAAACACAGTGAAATTTCTGATTATATATATATTGAAAATTTTACTTTGTATCCGCAAGTCAGGAAGATGTTCTCCTTATGCAAACTCAAGTTACATTCGACGTACCACTGACGCACTAAACAAAGTAGGGCAACTGTTAAAAATCGAAAAAAACCACTGCTAATACTATATCCTTTTAAAGAGTTTCGGTTTAATAAATTTTTGAATGCTATGTTAAATTTAAATTGTTGGTTTTTTTTATTTAAGCATAGGTAAAGCCGGAAATTACAATATATGCAAATCTTCCAACTTTTGAAGGATGGGTTCAGCGAGATTACCAGACATCAAAAGATGTGAAAGATAACCTATCACAATAAGTTACCGTAAGAAGTAATGATAAGTTATTAATTGATTTATATAATTAAATGAACCATTCTGAAATTTTCAAAAGTGGGATTAATGTCATAAATAGTATGAAAGCAAAATAAATTTCTATAAAGCTTGGCAATAGGTACACCTAATGATGCACCACGTACCAAAAATCCTAGTTGGTATACCCATTAGGATTATACCTGCACCAACTTTTAATCAGCTTTAGCCTTTGTCTAATTAGGTTTAGCCTAAATCCAATTAGCCTTAGTCTCAGGTCCGATTAGCCTTAGCCTTGATGACATACCGTATTTGCGCGTAATGGCGGGTCAGGGCGTTAATTGGAAATTTTGCCGTTTTCAAAAAAATTAGTTAAATTACCCAAAATATCGCCATACATAGTGACTGGACTCCTCAAAATTCGTGACTTGAGTAATTCGAATTGATCACGATTCGAATCATGAAATTTTAACTCGCGAGTTAATTATATATATGATATTACACATAGGACTTCTAAATTAACTTATTTCAAGAAATATGAAGTTCAAAAAATCTCATTTATATTTTGAAATTCTGAAGTCAGAAAAAATCATTTTTTGAAAAAGGTAGGATTTAAAGATCTTCCAATTCAAAATAAACATATCGTTTATTTTATCCGAAATCATACCGAATCATTATTTTGAAACCTCCCATAATATGCGTATCAGCAACTTTGATCTCATCTGAACGGTTATTTCCGGATGCTGGAAAAAATATCACGGCAAAACACATAAACCTTGATCAGAATTGGAAGGTGATATGTATTTTTAAAAAATGTATGTATTTGTTAGATACAATATTTCTATCTAACGAATAATTATATGTTATGTATAACTTGTTTATATCGTTATATCCAAATATATGCTTGTTTTGTAATTCGCAATTTGAAATAATTTATATTTAGTATATTTACATGACTCTAATCACGAATACGGTAATTTGAGTTTAAAACCCCGTTGCTATTCAAATATAAGATTTTGATATTTACTTGAGATAAGACGCATGCGCGCTTCAAAACAACGCGCAAAGACTTGAAATAATGTGCAGGAGGGCGTTATTACGCACAAATACGTCCAATTAGTCAAGGTTGTTTAAATTGTAGCTGATTGGACCTATTAGACATATAAAAAAGAAATTAGACATATTAAGTCTAATTACTTTGTTTTTAATAACAACCCTGCAATTAGACCAATCAATTATCGGGTCCAATAAATATGTCCAATTATTCAGTCTAACTAAACATTTTCAATAACAACAATGGCATCAACAACCCTAACAAAGAGACAATCATGGGTAATGATTCCTCATATAATAATGAATAACAATATTGTGTATTAATCGTGAGGTTATCTCTGTAATATTATTATCACATATATTAAGCAATCGTGTCTTGCTCCAAACAGATTATGACAATAAGAACTGCGTTGCTATGAATCTTTTCTATGAATGTTTTTATATAGTTGAAGCAGAAAAAATTTATTAATAAATACTTTTTAAAATTCAAATACATAGTCGTACTATCTAATGCATATTGAGAATGAAATTTATTATTACAAATGTTTTGCTCCGATATTATAATTATTTTTACGCTTGTATTGTGTATTGTTCCCGAAGTACATACAGTATGTCAGCATCCTTTTTCGTGTTATTTGACGGATTTTAATCAATAATAAAAAGTAGTGTTTCTTTCCTGTTTTGTAAAAGGCTTATCGTAAAATAAATGAATGTTTCATAACTCTTTGATTATTATTATTATTATTATTATTATTATTATTATATTCGCTATAAATCAATCTGATGGATAAATGATAAACTGGTCTGACGCATCTCAGAATCGAACTTCAATCCAAATTTGACACACGACATTATACAATTTTTAAGTAAACTTTAGATTTGTCGTAACTCACAGTTACCAGTTAATATGAATAACGGATACAAAGTTATAGACACATAAAATAGAGAAGAAAGAGTAGAAACTTTCTTATAGCCAATTTATTTTTATTTCTCTTGGCCATAGTTCGTAATATTAAGCTCATTTGGCCCTCATGAATTTTCTGGTTTGGTAATTTCATAAAAAAAAAAAAGTTCAATATTAGATAAATGAAATAATTCAGCAATGAAAAAAGTAAGTTGTCTTCCGGCAAGCCAGATTTGAACTAGCGACCTAGAGATGTCAATGTTGAACAGTACGTTCACTACAGTCTCCCGCTCTACCAACTGAGCTATTGCCGGTTTTTGTTGCAAAAGACTTTTCTTTTTGTTTAATAAAGGATATATCTTGAATCAGCAAGATTCTAGCTTGTCGATGCAGTAAAATGCGTGGCGCAAAATCATTGGCTTATTGTCAAATACGCGTGCTAAAAGCCAAGCCACTATCACTATTTGAAATTAAGGTTAAAAAAAAAAATTTAAATTAGGTAAAATAATTCAGCGAACATGAAAAAAGAAAGTTGTCTTCCGGCAAGCCAGACTTGAACTAGCGACCTAGAGATATCAGCGTTGAACGATGAGTTCACTACAGTCTCCCGCTCTACCAACTGAGCTATTACCGGTTTTT
>QKWP01000781.1:22949-39884 GCA_003550325.1 Gigaspora rosea
TTTTTTTTTTTTTTAAAAAAAAAAAAAAAAAAGATAAAGGATGTATCTTGAATCAGCAAGATTCTTTGTTTATCGAGCGTGGCACAGAATCATTGGTTTATTGCCAAATGTGCGTGCTAAAAGCCAAGCCACTATCGATAAATTTGAAATTAAGGTTAAAAATAAACTATATTATATACGTAAAAAAAAATTCGTGTAACATTTAGATTTAAGCCGCATGATTTTGATCGGCTGGCTTAGCCAGCCGATCAAAATTATGGCTAAGCGGCTGGCTAACGGCTGGTTAATACAATTGTTTTTACAGCTGTTTTTTGACATTTGAAAATTTTCTCGTTTCCTGAAATATCCTCAATCCCTTTTTAATATCGCCTAACCTTTAATAAACTACTTCACTGTTATTGGAATTTTGATAAAGAGAGCGAAGCAGTTTCTAAAAAGTTAGGTGATTCTTTAAACAAGATTTGGGAAACGAGCAAATTTTCAGAATTTCTGAATTTACGGAAACAGGTATAAAAACAATTTTTTCTTGAATGCTCGATTTCAAAAATTAACACGAATCAAAATAAAATATAAATTCAGATGTTATAAAATAAGGATAGTTTATTTAAATACACAGTCAACTATCGATAAACGAATTTTTGGGATCTAATAAAAATTTTTGAAAAGTCGTATGATTTTTTTACTACGTGGCATACATATAGCGGATTTGTAATAAATTTTTGAAATTTAAAATCTGTTACATCCCTTGTCCGTTAGTTTACAATAAATATGAATCAATATTTGCTTGTGCATCCAATCAAATTAATTTATTATCATGTGAACTTTAGCCGCATTAGCCAGCTGATCATGTTGTATCAGCTAGCTTAGCCGCTTAGCCACGGCCGGCTTAGATTACTTCATATTAATTATTTACAAATATTTTGGCAAATTTATTGTTACATAAAATATTGATATTTATACTGTACAGGATTCAAATAACTAATTCCGGACTTAAAAGAACCAACTTCGGGTTCAAATGAACCCAAGCTGTGTTCAAATGAACCACAGCTGGGTTCAGATGAACCACAACCGGGTACAACAGGTTCGAATAAATATGTATTGTCGCAGATTAAAATGAATCAAATTAAAATGAAACTGGGGACCTCTCTTGCTCACCTTTAAAGCTTATAAAACCCACATATACTCGTTTATTAAACCCTAACCCTAAACCCTAACCCTAATGCTAAAAAACCCCCAAAAAATTTCCCCTAAAAAATTTTAAAATTTTTCTTAAAAAATAGAAAAATTTCCTTTTAATCCGATTTCATTTTAATCTGTCACATGTGTATTAAAATTTATAAAATATTTCAGCGAATATGAAAAAAGAAAGATGTCTTCCGGCAAGCCAGACTTGAACTAGCGACCTAGAGATATCAGTTTTGAACAATGAGTTCACTACAGTCTCCCGCTCTACCAACTGAGCTATTACCGGTTTTTATTATAAAAGTCTTTTTTCTTTTTGTTAAATGAATGATGTATCTTGAATCAGCAAGATTCTAGCTTGTCGACGTAGTAAAATGCGTGGCGCGAAATCATTGGCTTATTGCCAAATACGCGTGCTAAAAGCCAAGCCACTATCACTAATTGAGATTAAGGTTAAAAAAAAAATTTTAAATTAAGTAAAAGAATTCAGCGAACATGAAAAAATAAAGTTGTCTTCCGGCAAGCCAGACTTGAACTAGCGACCTAGAGATATCAGCGTTGAACAATGAGTTCACTACAGTCTCCCGCTCTACCAACTGAGCTATTACCGGTTTTTGTTGTAAAAGACTTTTTCTTTTTATTAAATGAAGAATATATCTTGAATCAGCAAGATTCTTGTTTGTCGACACAGTAAATGCGTGGCGTAAAATCATTGGTATATTGTCAAATACGCGTGCTAAAAGCTAAGCCACTACTGTTATTTGAAATTAAGGTTTAAAAAAAAAGTGCTGCCAATTTAATGCTGTGTTAGTATTTGGATCGGATCTGTGTACCTATTCAGGACTTCATAAATAATTGTGACGATCATAATGAAATTTAGTTAGGATTTACATTAACGAGTATAAGTGGGTTTTTAGACTATGATCCACGACAATATAATTGTAAATGTACCCACGAAAAAGATTCCGTTACGTGCAACCAACGTGACATAGTGTTGCGGCCATAGGGATTTTTTTTGTTTTTTAACTGAAACACAAAATATTTTAAAACATTGGCATTTGAGTTTGAGAATGAAATAGGTTAATTCTGTGCCGGAAAAGTTCATAATATCGTACGAAAAAAAATTTTTTTATTAAATTATCATTTATTAAAAGTATTTATGTCGTACGTCGAAATGGAATTATTGCGGATTTAGAATCCACTTAGGTTGGAACGGAATTCTAAATGCAACCCAAGTTGGTACGAAACTTAGAAGCAACTTAAGTTGATTCTAAATTTGATGATTGTAAATTTAATATCAATGCCATAAATCATATCGTTATGTCAAAATAAAATAAACCATTTTTATGATTTTATTATTTCACTTTTTCGTCCTTTGCAAAAACTCTATCCGATAACTAAATCTCAAGATTATTAATTTTTGCCCATAATGCATTTGAACAAATGCTTTCCAAATATTTTAGCAGCAGATCGACTAATACTGTAATAGTCGACGTAAATCCTTTATAGCACGTGAAGTCTTTGATTTTTGTATTAAGGTTTTACATAGATCCAGAAAATACAAGAAAACGATCGAAAGGCATTCCCACTGCAAGATCCTCGAATGACACATATTGCTTGGATACAATTCCGACATTATTAGATTATTACTTATAAGTTTCTAGAATTAAATACTGTAGTACAGTCGACCTTGGAGATTTGAACGTTCCTATAACACCTTCAGATATAAAGAGCACAAAAATTTTCTATAACGAATCGTACGTAAACGTTCAAGAAGTGTCTATTATTCAATCTTCCTCACAATTAGATGATATTAACTGCAAATACAAAAAGCGTGTGTGAAAAAAATCATTACAATCTGAAAAATTTGAACCATGCGAAATATAATCATGTATGTAAAAATTTCATGTAATGCTTTAAAAAATAAACCCTTTATTAAGTGACATAAATTTCATTGATGAAATAATTTGGAATATACATAGCTTTAGTGTAGTAGGTTGAATTGGAATTCTTTAACGACTCAGGCACATTTTAGAATTCTATTACAACTTGTTTATTTGGAATCAATCTAGGTGGATTCTAAATCCCAATAATTCCATTCCGACGTACGACATTTATAAAGAACTTAAAAATGCATTACATTTAAGATGCAGAAGTGTTAATTCAAATTAAATCTTTTTTACTAAGGCTAAATAAATTAATAATTTTATAATCATATAATTGAATGGCGTTAAAATGTATTAAACCCCATTTTAAACCAATCAATCATGTTTTTTAAGATCATGTTTAAAATCCATCAATTTTAATGACCGCCACCCATGTCACGTTGGTTGTACAGTACGTAGCGGAATTTTTTTTGTGACCTACCTAACGTTTCTCACGCAATATGTTGTAAAAAATTCTCCTTGAGATTAATTAATCCATATTACGCTAAAACCGGCAGGGCTACCGGGACTATAAACTTTCATATTATTTATATTTTATAATTATAATGATCGCATGATGATGCATCATGATACATCATGTACGCGCTAGTACTAATACAGTATAAAATGTTGCCTTCAATTTTTGTTTAAATAATTTACGTAATTTGTGCTTTTCAATCTCTTGATTAATTTACCAAATGCATAGTTTGTAGCTCGATAGGTAAAATTCAAATGAAGTTAAGTACGTATGGATGTACGCCAGCGATACATTTTTTTGTACTCAATTTTGTAATAACTTATATTACACAACTTTTTTATTTCAGAGTAACTAATAACGTTAAAGGAATTTCTGATATCATACTTTTGTATATTTACGGGTTGTTTTAGTAAAAACCCTAATACTAAATTAATAATTAAGATACAATAGCCCATCACTTTCCTTTTTTTTTTCTTTAATTTTCCAAAAATTTCCGCAATACCTTCCTTTCTCCGAGCTTTTTTTCTCCCATTCATTCGACCTCTTTGAACAATGTTGACAGATCCTGTTAATACTGATGTTTCCCGTACAAGAACTCGAGATTCTTTTAACCAATGGGTTCCACAACATTCTCTAAGTGGGGAGCCTCATAATTTATCAAGACCAATGTCATTACATCTCCATTCGACTTCTCGAAGAGTCTTTATTGGTCCGACTCCGGCAAATTGGAATTATAAAAAAACGTCTTTATGGTTCTCTAAAAGTGAAAAGGCTGTACATCATGGTACAAGAAGAAGAAAAACTTTTAGAGCTGAATCTGATGTTGTTGGACCAAATAATATGACTTCTCTCTATTATAATGCTTCTGATGATCAAAGGTAATAATTATTTTTTAAATTATTTGTCTGATATTATATTTTGTTTTTTGTTTTTTTTTTTAATGTCATCTCTTAACATATTTCTTAACATATTTCTTAACATATTTCTTAACATATTTCTTAACATATTTCTTAACATATTTCTTAACATATTTCTTAACATATTTTGAATATAGCGAAAAGCCAAATATGATAACTGATGCACCTTTCCTTGTTGAAGAACCACAAGATGTGGAAGAGTTAGAAATTACAGAATCAGATGTGGACTGTCCAACAATGAGCAGAGAGGTCTTTTATACTCCATCCGAGAATATGAAAAATTACCCTGTTACACCACCACACAATCCTCGTGTGCTTAATTCAAAAAGTCATCATTCTCTGACATTACCATTACATTTACATCCAACTCTTTCGGTTGTTAACTCTACTCTTGAAGAAGATGACAGTCAACATGATGATGCTTCAATATCATCAATAAATTTATCAAATATTCCTATAAATTATGATGAAATAAATGATCCAAATTTTGATGCAAATAATGCTGATGTTAATTCAGATGCTGGGTATTTTGATCTTCCTGTTTATTCAGCAGGAACTATCATCAAAGAGGATTGTATATTGATTAGGATTGAGCGTGTATATCATTCAGGTGTTCCAAGAATGTATAATGAATCTACTTCAAGGAAATATTTCACTAATTCCTCTGGATGGAGAGAATATAATGTGAAGTTAAAACCTGATAGAATTGAGTTTTATAAAAATAAGGTAAATCTTACGATTAAATTTTTATTTTATTTTTAAAGTTTTTGAAAATTTTATTATAATCAAAAAAAATTCGTGTCTTAATGGTTCTAATTTTTTCAGAAAAAAGCTGTTGACCAACTGATTTTTTCTTATTCAACTCGGTTATCTCTATATTCACCAGTCGATTACACATTAGCTTTGTCTACTCCAAATGATGACGGAATGAAAGTATTTATATTTCGACTAAAAACTTATTCCCTAAGTGTTGGATGGTATCGTGCTTTATATAATTTGCTTACGGAACCATCCGTGAAACCATTACCTTCTGTTTGTGATGTAGTTGTACCTGATCTGGATGTTCGAGTACAAATTCCGTTAAAAGATGTAAGGCAAGCATTCAAAATTACTGCTGAAGAAATAACTAAAACTGTTTTGGATGAATTGAGTGGTATAAATGAATGGGAGGATGTGTTGAATGAATGGTTACAAAATAGTGATATGAGATTATGTTGGAAAAGATATGATCGGATAGAGTGGATTGTTTGGGAGAAAAATGATGATGATGAAAAAGATAGGAGTGATTTATTAGCATGTCCTCAATTTATTGAAGGGGTATGTTTTTATTTTATTTTATTTTTTTTTATTCTATCGAATTTTGTTTATCAAATTACGTATTTTTAAATATATTATCCCTTTCATATACTTTCATATACTTTCATATACTTTCATATACATTTTAATAGACCCATCAACTACAATTACGGTGCACAGAACATTATCCAACATCCGTAACGCTACCTGATGAAACAAAGCTGCAGGTATACACACATAATCGTTGATTTAATGTTGATTTAATCTTAATTTATTTATTTTGGCAACTATCCATAATTAATTTTATCAATTATTCGTGGTTTAGGAACCACCACCAGTTGAAGGATATCTCATTAGAGTTACAAACGAAAAAGGTCGTAAAAATAGGTCAAAACGACTATACTTTTCATCACATGATTATTATTTGTTTTTTTTGAAGCCGTTCATCGCAAGTCCACCCCCACCACCATCATCGTCACTTGAAGCTGGTTCTGGTTCTTGTTCTGGCTCGATGGAAGATGATAAAACAAATCATAAACGACCATTAATATATGCTGTTTCTCCACATGCTCAAGGACCACAATACGTTGATGCTTTTCTTAAAGCGAATAGTAAAAGACGTATTAAACAAATTATAAATGCATACGGATTCATTAATTTGATTGATGTTAAAGAAGTAAGACCTTTAACGGACGATAATGGTGAGGATGCTTGTGAAAATGATCACGCAGAAGATCAATCTAAAGAGCTTAAATCTGAAGGAAAAGGTTGTCCTTTTGAATTGGTCATGATGAATGGAATGTCTATTGTTTTAGAGGTTGTCTATTTGAATGTCAAATATTTTATTAATTCTTTCCCCGCTAGTTCACAATTTATTTATTATTTTTAATATTTTTAACATTATTTCATTATTTTATCGTTTTATTATTGTTTCATAATTGTTATAGGCGTATTCTAAAACAACAATGAAAGAATGGGTAAATTGTCTAGATGCGCTTATCAAATACTGGAAGGCTCGAGTTGCTGATGACGTAAAAATTCAAATTAGTACTTTTAAAATAAATCAGTTTAATAATTATGATGATAATAGCGCATCTATAGGTGATGGTATTCGTGGAAATTGGGATAATTTTCGATCATATGCCAATCCTACAATTTGGCACTGGTGTATTCTAAATGGATGTCGAGGTATTACGGTAAGTTGTTTATTGTCTAGGATGATGTCGATGATCAATCAATGGGGATTTTTCATTTCTAAAATTTCAACATCATCCACGACATTTATTAAAAATTCTATTCTAAAAAAATAAGTTTTATAATATTCTTTTTAATTTAAAATTCTTCATAGAAATCCGGATTACTATATCAAAAATTTCATTATTATGGTACATTTAATAATTATTATCATGTCTTAACAAGAGGTTACTTAATATTTTACCGACTTTATTCTTGGTCGACAACTGGAAGAAAACTTCACCGGTGTTATCATAGGCGGAAAGGCATCATCAATCTATTAGATTGTTATGTATACTCGGGTCAAATAACCGATCATGATTTGTCTTATTCCAGAAATTTAAATCGTGTAAGCACTGAGATGCAAAATTTTCCAAGAATATACAGTGATGGAATGTGTTGTTTTGATGATGATGATGAATGTACATTTGTTGTTTGGCAAGGTAATAAACATGTAATCAAAAGATCTGGAGCTATTGGTGTGGAATTTCGAAAAAAAGCAACGTTAGATGCTGTTGGTAAAGTTTGGATATTTCGAGCTAGGAATAGGAGTGAAAGAGAAGAATGGGTTTGTGCGTTAAATGTCGAAATTGAAAGGTGCTTGATGGAACATAAGAGGACTATTCATTAATCTTATGGTATTAAGTTTGTGTAAATTTGTATATAGGTTCGATCTTTAAAAGACTGAAAGTTTAAATAATTTGATTCAATTTTATAATATATAATTTGGAACAATTTTACTATTTTTATAAATTATTTATCTATTACCAAATGTTGAGTATAATAATTTTTAATTATGTTTTTAAGTTAAAAAATTTTCCCTAATATTATCAAATATTGTTTATACTGTGTTAGCATAAGCATACTTGTAATTATAACACCATCAATAATATGTCATATATATATATAGATAAATATGAATCCAAAATTTTCAACAAGAATATTAATAAACTTATTGTTATAATATTCATTATTCAAACAAGACGTTTTTTCATAATTATATTTTCTGGTTAAATTACGTTATAATAAAAAAAATTTTAAGAGTTCTAAATTCAGTTGGATCGGAATTAATCTAAATCGAGCGGATTCGTACATCAATTATGCCGTAAGTTCATTTGGAATTTAGCAAAGTATTAAAATCGTTTTCAGTAATACAACTAATTTTTTTTATTTCATGTGATATAACATTTCATACCCAAGACGTAAGTTGTATTTTATTTAGAATAAAATTAATACAGTATATATATTAACATTATTTTCTTATGTTAACGTGGATTCTAATTATTATTAGAAATAATTTCATTTGTGGTTACGTGTTCAAGTGACTGTTGGTTAATAGAATGAATTTTGCTCTATATTATTAAAGTCGTTATTTTCAACCATCATTCTTTATCGTATCATCCAAAATTTTTTCATTTTAAGATAGCTTCATGAATTTAATTAGCTGATGGTCGTTTTTCTGGATCTTATTCTAACATATCTTTAAAAGATTTACATAGCATTGATGTAGTGACTTTAAGAATAGTCTGTCTCGAACAATTTTGCAAATCCTAAATCACCGATATAAGCATTATATTCCCGAATGCTTTATATGGAACCCACAGCAAAAAGGGGGAGATAGGCCAACAAAATTTTTTTAAAAGAAACTTTATAGCTTGAAGAATTGGATTAATTGGGATATTTGCTGTGGGAAGACCCAATATGATAATAATTCTAATTGTTTCACCATTTAATTTATGCAACTTCATAAAAATTCTCACGTAAGATCCATTTCTAATTTGCAAGACTAAAATATCTTCATCATTTGATATTCCATAACATTGGGATTTATAAATCCAATATTTAAATATGCGATTAGCTTTAAAATTGTATTCATTGATTAATAACAATAGTGATGACTAAATTTATAAAACTTTGACTTATCAAATATTTACTTCTTTTTATAAGTTCATCGTAAACGATTTTTTGATTCAAGAAATAAATTAAGTGCAACTACTCGGCGTAATGGCTTACCATCTGTACTTACAGTTGCAAAATCCATCTTTTCCAATTTTTTCTCTAAATTCAGTTCAGTAAATGGAATCCATGAAATTAATAGATTATTACCAAACAATAATTATTTAGAGAATCATTACGAGTTTCATAATCAACTGCTCTTTGACATTTATTGCTTTACGCTTTTTGCAGCCATTTAATAATTTTTTCTTGATTAGGCGATGTTCCATAACCATTCGATAACATAATTCTAGTTCATATTGTCTAAGGAATAACCATTTTTGGCTGATTTTAAATACCACTCAAACGCCTTTTGTCCATCCTTAACTGTACTGTGTCTATGCTGTGCCAATAACGCGTCGCGGTATTATATTGAGCGAAGTAATTGCCACCTTCAGCAGATTTTAAATACTACTCAAATGTTTTTTTCATCCTTGTATGTACCTATGCCATTTTTGTAACAGGTTCCAACACTAAATTGTCCATTCGAATTTCCACCTCAGTAGATTTCGAACACCACTCAAATACCTTTTTTCATCCTTTACCATTAACGTAACGTATTCCAGGATTCAATTGTCCATTTGAATTGCCAGCTTCAGCAAATATTGAATTGCCACTTTCAGCAGATTTCGAATGCCACTCAAATGCCTTTTTTTCACCCCTGTCTGTGTCTAAGCCATCTTGATAACACGTCGCGAGATTATATTGCACATTCGAATTACCACCTTTAGCAGAGTTCAAATACCACTCAGCGCCTTTTTTCATCTTTATCCGTGCCTATGCCAATTCTGTAGCGATTTCCAACACTAAATTGTCCATTCGACAGCAGATTTCTAATACCATACAAATACCTCTTTTCGTCCTGACTGTGACTATGCCATTTTTGTAGTATTTCTGCCGTGCCTAAAGTTGTATTGACTGAAATTAGCTCTGAAATTAGATCATCTTCCACGCGTTAACTAGGTAATTTAAGACAATTATAACTTCAGGTACCTGAAGTCGCGAGTGCTATCTTCAGGCACGACATATTTTAGAATTAATCAATCAAAGACATTAAGAACGAAACGCGTAAAATTACCTGGTACGACAATTACACAACTGCCTTGGGGAACAAACCCGTTTTTTGTTTGGAAAACATTCGAAGCAAAAGGTGTTAAAATAATGATTTCGCCGAAAAGCAAATTTTTCTTGTGAACAGTATCAAAAATAATTTTAGTTCCGTTTGAACTTTGCTATACATGGCCAAAAACTGATAAATAAATAACATACGATTCAATTATGAAGATTTAAAGTCCAGTTCTGAGTAAAGTATGTAATTAGTTTTGTTTATATACTTATCGTTTACTTTATTAAAAATGTAATATTATAGTGTGTGTATATATATTTGTATTTAGAAATCGTAGGTACTTCTTCCAGAACTATATGCACAGTACATACGTACATTATATGCTTACCTCGAATCATAGTCATTCAAGTATTATTAAAAATTTCAAATGCCCATTATATTATTTTCATATGACGTGCAAGCAACCATACGAGTCAGCGAGTCAAGATAAACCGTGGTGTTGACATTGTCCTAGATTTTAAGATAATCACATTTGTCGAAAATTCTTAACCCTGAGCCTTTTTTCTTCCGAGACACCATATTTATCAGAGCAGGGTTGGTAAATGGCCGGGTTATTTGCTTAATTTTAAATGACCTCGAAATGACAGTCATTTTCGGCCATTTGATTTATATATTGATATAATGAATCCTTGATATAGTGAAACCTACAGTAATCAAAATCTCAGTATAGATTGCTCTTAAGCGTTAACCTCAATATAATTGAGCGCTATTACGATCGCATGCCAATTATATTGAGGATAAAGTTTAAGAGCACTCTATATTGAGATTTTGATCGATCATGATAAATAAGCATCATTACGATCATTTACTACCGATTTTTCAACAAAAAATTTTATGTAAATATAATTATGGTTGAGCGCTATTACGATCACATGCCAACTATAATTATATTTACATAAAAATTTTTGTTGAAAAATCAGTAGTAAATGATTGTAATCTCATTTATCAAAAATAATTTTAGTTATTTTTCATATATGATATGATCATGTAAATTTTTTTGCCTTGATATTTCTGCATAAAATGACATCATCATTTATGCAAAATGTCACAACCAAAAAAAATTCACAATCTAATAAACAATAACATCAATATTTGGAATTTTTTTTAATTTCATGGAGTTAATGTCACCCATGTGCTGCGTAGCAGCACATGGCGTGACATTAACTCCCGATGAAAAAAATGTCCTGTTATTTTTCATCGTATGACAGCTGATTTGAAAATTACTGTAATGGGAAACTTGAAAATTTTTCTCGTTTTTGAAACCTTTCGGTTTCGTCTTATGTATCTTCTAACTCTTCGGAAATTGCATCGTCATTATCGGACCGAAGTTCCAAAGACTGTGACATGGTTTCCGAAGAGTTAGATAATTCATAGGACGAAACCGCAAGGTTTCAAAAACAAGAAAATTTTTCAAGTGTACTACTAATTTTCAAATCAGCTGTAAGTAAATAATAATTTATTGATGCCGAGAACAAAAATTCATGGCGAGTTACTTATAATGAAGTTAGTCTTAAATTTAGTCAGCGTAAAATTCTTTTCATTTTTATATTTTATTGTTGATACTGATATCTATTTAACGGTTATAGTTGGTTATCTTTAATTTTGTTAAAATTAATTAAACTTTTATATTTTAATAAAGAATTGTTTAAAAATTTTTTGGTAATAAATTCTAAAAATTCTCCTCGCTTTGTTACAAAAATTCTCTAATTTCGACTATTTTTCAAATTTTCTATACTAACAATGACTGAATATTTCGATGATAACGATCATGAAAATGACATAAATAATATCGCACCTTCTTTTGCTGAACTTGAAATCGAAGAAGATGACGAAGAAGATGAAATTATTCACCAAAACGTTCAAGAATCATGGGAATTTTGGCAAAAAAAGGCATGCACTTGTAGAAAAAGCAAAAAAAAAACAAGTCTTGCTTTGAAAAAATTGGCTTCCGCCAATTTTTTAAAAGACAAGAAGAATGTCGAAATATGTCTCATAATGTTTTAGATACCCGGATTAAAGGACAGCTTGCACCATTCGCATATCATGAATTACAAGAAAATGAAATGCAAAATCGTATAAAATATCAATATCGTTACAATAATCAACATGTATGTTTACCTACCTATTTAACACTAGTTGGAATTTTTTCATCTCGTCTTGATAGAATTAAAGCGCATATGAAAAGTTATGGAATGGAAGAAATAATTTATGGTAATACAGGGCGTAGTTCAATTCGACCAGATCGTGCTATAATTGATGATCAAATAAAGCAAGAAATTAGCAAGCATCTTAATAAATATACTGATCTTTATGGATTTCCTTCACCTGGCCGAAGTTTGCGAAACAACTCAACACCTGCTGTTTCACTTCCTAGAGACAAAACGTATACTAGTGTCTATGAGGAATATGTAACATGTTAAATCTAATAAAGATTAAGACTATAAAATTATAGCTTACAGATCATTTTATCGAATTTGGAAAGAAGTTGCACCTCATATTCGGTTCATGACTCAGGCATCAGATCTATGTGATAAATGCGAACAACTTCGTGCCAAAATTTGAGTTACTAATGATATTGAAAATAGGCAAAAGCTTCAAGCTGAGTATGAGCTTCATCGTGCTGCTGCAACAGTTGAACGTCAGTATTATAACGAAATATTAATTTTAGTAAACAACCAATATCTAATATTGCACATATCTGTTATGACTGGGCTGAAAACGTTCCAATTCCTCATTTACCACGGCAGCCTGGGGGTTTATTTATTAAATATTCATGTTTTTGGAGTCGCCAACACTAGTTTAGAACCAATGACACAAAGAAATTATTTAATTGGTGAACCAATGAAAACACCTAAAGGCACCAATACTACTCTTAACCTAGTATATAATAGTTTACTTAACTGGAATCCAACACAAAGATATTTAAAAGTTACGTGTGATAATTGTGGGGGCCAGAATAAAAATAATCCTACTCTTTGGTTTTATTCATGGCTTACTATGATCAAACGCTTTGATATAATCGAAGTTAATTTCATGATTCCCGGTCATACCAAGTTCATTTGCGATTCATATTTCGGAATTATTAACTCCCAATATCATAAACATAATGTTATGAGCATGGACCATGTTGAAACAATCGTCAATCGATCAAAAAAAAGATGGGAGTAACGTAGGGTTCCGAACTGGCAGTGCACTACATAAATTGAATCTAACTAGTTTTTAACACGAATTTAGATAATCTATTTTTCAGTATCCGATACGTAATTTTCAATACCCGGTATATACTGTACGTAATTTTCAATACCCGATATGTAAAAAGCGAAAATATTAGATATAACCGTATTATATTTTGAGAAGCATTTTATTTTATTTAAAGTATACAAATTCTTGAGTATTTATACGATACAATAATTTCACGTATTTAATATCTTGGAATAAATTAAATGATTCATTACAATTATTATCGCTATACAAAAAATTTAATATAGTAAGATAAATTAAACTATGTAGTCAAAAACGTTTTTTTTTGGTGGTCAATAAAGATGGATCGACAGGTCAAAAACAATTGCGTCATGTATAATTTAACTATAAAAAGTTACAACAAACCAGTTTTAATATAAAATGCGATTGGTAATAATGACATAATTACTCCTGCACAAATGTCATTGTATTTTTTTTTCAACGGATAAATCATTAATCAACGAAGATAAATAGAACCAAGATGGCTAATGATAAGGAGATAGATTTGTTCGATATAATTGACGTTGATTATCTTCCAGAAATGTACGACGTCCTATTAACAGATGTTGATTCCAAAGACTTGCATGAAGCAATTTCTAAAATGCTAAAAATAAAATACTTATCATATTCTCCGGATAAAGAATTTAAAGAAGTGAACGGAATTATTTTTGGAAAACATCGCAGAATTTTCGTATCCCTACCAGTCACAATCAAGAGAAAAACAAAAAATGTTCATTTTCTTGTTGATACCAGTTCTCCAACTACGTACATTTGTGAAGAAGCTTTGGATTCATTCAAAACAATCTTGAATACATCCTACCATTCGGTACAAACAAATAACAAGGCTACTGGTGCACATTTGCCTCCTGTCAACTCTCACTTCACAGATATGAATATTCTTGGAATGGATTATTTACATGTTTATCAAGCCAAATTAATCATAGAATTTGAGAATGAATATGTTTCTCCATCTTTTAGTGCATTTGAGCAAGAAAATAATCAGCCTTATTCGTTGCAAAATATTTTAGGAAGAACATCTGAATTTATATTGTTTAGCTTGTTCTTACTTTTTATTTTTAAAAGGAAACCTGATTTTTTTTTTCAGTTGTAATAGTTATTTTATTTTTTTATTTTTTTGAATTTAATAATCTTGCTTTTTTTATTTAAAATAAACTAGAACTATTGCTGCTATGTAACAAGTACAATTAATTACTTAATGTTCTTATATAAAAAAAACTTTTTAAGTAGTAAATATTCAAAGCAATTCACTATAATAAAATTTTTGTTTCAATTTGAAATTAAAAAATTTTATGCTATAGTTTTTAAGATAATTAAGTTTAAGTAAAATTTTAGATTTTTACATTTGACTGATTTTCTAAATTTTAATATGGTTTTTATAGTAAGGGTAATAACAGATATTATGTAATATTCTTTTTACTATACCCTCTACCTCTCTCCCCCCTACGTAAGAGAAATTTGATTGGCTGTTATAAATTTATATATATAATATAAGAAAATCAGAGACCCCCCTTCCCCCTTAGGATATTACGTAATATCTGTTATTACCCTAACTAGAATTGCTATATATAAAATATATAAACTTAAAATTTTTATTAATAAACTAGCAATTTTTTTAAATAAAGTTATTTAGCATAACAAATTGCATATATCTTAAAAATTTTATAATTTTTTAAAAAATATTTAGTCAGTCACTATATATAGTAATAAAATTACTATATTTGGGGGACGTCTAAAGCGGAGGCAACTCATATTTAATAATTTTTTCAATTAACTTTAGGGTTAGGGTCGTTCTATATTAGGGTTAGATTAGGTTTTAGGTAAATATATATAAGCAAATTGCTTTCCCGACATTTTTGATTAACAAATCGAAGTAGGTTTAGACTGCCGTTTTTTGTATTTTTCAGTTTTTTGCTTCTATTTTTTGTTCTGCTTCGCCAGCGATCATCAAAATTCTATAATTTGATTGGCGGTTGATCACATGATTTGCCTCCGCTTTAGACGTCCCCTATATTTGGAGATAGGCTAAAGCGGAGCGAGTTTTTAATGATCGGTAGTTGATTGACCAATCAAATTGTGAAAATTTATAAACCCAGATTAGCCCGACGAAACAAAACAAGTGAAAAAAAAGAGAACCCCGTGAAAAAACAAGAAACGGTAGTCTAAACCTACTTTGGTGCATTAATAAAAAATGTCAGAGAGGCAATTTTATCTATACGCGCTCTTAAATATAAACTCCAAATGACCCTAACCCTAACCCTAATATTAAGTAAACGTTAAATTAAATAATTTTTTAAAACTCGTCCGCTTTAGCCAACCTCTATATTTGGTAATTGATATAATTTTGAATAAATAATTGTATTTCTATATTTAGGGTCATCTAAAGCGGAGACAAATCATGTGATCACCACTAATCAAATTATAGAATTTTGATGATCTTCAGCAAAGCAAAAATGAAAGAGAAGTGAAAACTTTGAAAAATACAAAAAATGGCAGTCTAAACCAGTTCTAAACCTATCTTGATGTGTTAATCAAAAATGTCGAGAAGGCAATTTTGCTTATATAGTACGGATGGCTTTAACAACTACCCCAGTATTGCCAACAAAATTTTTACGTTCACGTGATTATTGGCCAATAAAAAATTATAATTTGGTGTAATGTTATACAATTAGAAAAATCTAAAACAAATATCTCAAAAACGTCTCTTTTGTAAAAAAGGCTTATTTCTTAAAAGTTTGCATAAGAAACCATATTTTTTAACTAAAAAAAAGTTTTTCTTGGACAATTTTACTATATAACTTCTAAACTCAAACTCTAACAAAAAAATTTTGTTGTCATCATGTGAGCGTAAAAATTTTGTTGCCGCACCTGGGAAAGATTGGCTTTAACTCTGAAATTATGTGACTTTGTTCACTTTTTCTAAAGATCATGTGATATAGGATTAGCCAATCAAATAGCTCATTTTTTGGGTGTATTTTTTTTTTTTAGGGAGAGAAAATTTTTTTTAAAGAAAAAAATTTTTCGACAATCTGAAAGGTGAATCACGTAACTGCATTAGAGCATTCTGATTGGCTTAAATTAAAAAACATATGCGTTCACATTTTTACAATTTCATCAGAAAATTTTATACATAGATATTGATTGATATATAGCACTTAATCATTTTATATCGATTATATAATATCGTTATATATCGATTAAAATATCATTATATATCGATTAATTAGATAAAAATTGATATATATCTATAATCGATATATATCATAATATCGTTATATATTGATTAATTGGATAAAAATTGATATATATCTATAATCGATATATATTATTTTTTTTATATTAAATCGTTATATATCTATAAATCGATTATAATCATATTTATTTGAAACGATATATATCTATAAATCGATTATAATTATAATTATTTGAAACGATATATGACGATTAGCAGATTTTAATGATTGCATAGTATTTTGACTGCGTCACGAAAATTTCAACCCGGATCACCAAATAAAAAAAAAAAAG
>QKWP01000781.1:42609-54468 GCA_003550325.1 Gigaspora rosea
GTTTTCAAATCCACCATTTTTCACATAAGCCTTCATTATACTCAACTCTATCAGGTCTTATTCCACTAGAACTAATAAACATAATACAAGAAATTCCTCTATCTTCAAAACTTGCTAGCTCTCTCACAATTAAATTTTTACTTCATCTTAACCAACAAATCTATACAAAAATTTGGATTCCATATTGTACTTCAAGATTACAATACCAACAAGCAACCTCACAAAACCAGCCTATACCTTCAGGATCTCCTGTAATTACTACTATATATGAGGACGAAAGCATTTCAGGTTCTAAAACCCGAAATTAAAATTTGAAGACGAAATTGTTTTTGCCCTATTTTACTTGAAAGACAAAATTATTTGATACTTTTTTTGAATAGACGAAATTATAAGGAACATATCTATATAAATTTTATTTGCTTTTCCTTAAAAAAAATTTTAATTTTCTCTAATGAAGACAAAATAGGCCTTTTTCAGAAATCAATTTCGGTGGCATCACTAATTACTACATATTTAACTCAAACTAATAATAATAACTCTATTATAAATACCTCTATTCAGAAAGTAGAATATTGGTATCCTCACTGGATTAAATAACTTATGCACTCTTCAAGTATATTAACTAATCCCCAAATCTAGGTGAGCCTTGGCCACTCTGGTTGGTTTAGGCTGCAGATAAGTACTAGGTCTACTTTTGTTTATCTAGCTATATGTCTGAGTTCTTTTTCTTAGCATTAGATTTAAAAAATGAAGTTTTTTAAAATTGTAAAAAGTTTCCATTAAATTTAATAAAGATAAGAGCAAGGTCTCACCATTAATATCAAAAAAAAAAAAAATTATATAATAACAATAAATAAATAAAAATTTATAATTAAATTGTGAAAACTTGCGAAAACCTGTAAAATATTCAAAAAGCATGATTATGTGAATATAATAATTATTAATTGATATTATATCAGATATATATCGATTAATATCGATATATATTGATATATATCGATTACTATCACTATCGATTATAATTGATATATCGATATATATTGATACCCATCACCCCTGCCGATTACTATCGATAGTAATCAGCAGGGGTGATGGGTATCGATATATATCTTACCAGTTAGTAATCGATATATATCTATATATAAAATTTGCTGATGTTATTAATAAATTTTTAAAATTTAAAAGGCTACTACTCTACCAGTTTAGTTTTAAATTGAAATCTAAACCACAAGTTTTATTCTTTAAGTTATAAAGAACAAAACTTGTAGATTAGTTTTGCATTTTATAAATTTTTAAAAGAGGAGTAGTATTTTTTGTAAAGCTATTTTTTGTACAGAGTTAAAGCCATCTGCACTATATATATTTATTTAAAACCTAATCTAACCCTAATATAGGACAATCCTAACCCTAAAGTTTATGAGTTGTTTCCACTTTAGACATTCCCTATATTTAGAAATAATAAGGGTGCTAACATTTATTATCTAATATCCATTTACTATAGAGGCTTACCCCCACCTCCAGGTAAGATCTATAAATAGAATTTTAGCCAATCAAATTTAACTAAGGTAAGATTTTCTTGACCCCCTATTCTCTAAAATATTATCTAATAAATGTCAGTGCCCCAACTACTTTAAAATTTTTTAAAATTTTACAAAAATTTGAGATTATATATAATTTGTTATATTATACTAAATAATTTTTGCTTATTTTTGAAATTTAATTAGCTTAATAAAAATTAATTTTTACTATACAGTTATTATTTTAATTAATTTTGTACAACAATAAAAACTGGTCAAATATAAAAATCTAAATTTTACTTAAAATTAATTATTTTAAAATTGTAGTATAAAATTTTTAAACTTTTTTTTATTTAAAAGATATAGATTTAAAGTTTTACTAAAACGCATCTATAGTATTTTATATTACACAAAACTATTAGAATAGCCAATCAAAATTTAAGATCAGGTATAACAAAAAATTTCATTTTTTTGTTTATTTTTTAAAAAAACATTCATATTTTATAAGTTTGTTTATGAAACCATCTTTGGGGCTCTAATAAAAAAAATTTCTTGCTAAATTTGTATATACCAATGCCTCAATAAAATTCTAGGCCTTCCCTAACCCTAAAGTAATTAAAATTTATTTTTTGCTTTGTAAAAATTATTTATCTATGTTAAAAACACTATAAGTGTGTTTTATAATAAGGGAAAATAAGTTTGTCGTACCCACAACATGTTGCATCCCTGGTTCAACCAATCAAATTGCACGATTTTATAGGCAAAAAATTATATTTTTTAAAAATTTAAAATTTTACTTAATAAAGTATAAAATATGGCAAAAATAAAATAGCGACCTGTTGCTATGCACCCCTATATAATCGACCAATCATTTTAGAATTGGCGATCATATATAAACAATAATAATCGCTTGTTTTTTTGTTTGTTTTTTTTTTCTTCTAGGCCCGAATTCGGTTTGAAGTCATCACCGTGTTCTTTCTGAAAGTTTTTTTTTCTTTTTTTTTGGTTTTCTTTTTTCTTGTCTTTAGGGTTCCTCAAATTCAAATCAAATCAAATATTAGATCAATTTGAATTTGATCAAATCAAATTGACCCTGATTTGAATTTGATTTGATTCAAATATTTGAATTTGAATTTGAATTGAATTTGAATTTTTAATAATAATTTTCAAATCAAATCAAATATTTGTTAAATCAAATCAAATTTGACCATATTTGAATTTGATCAAATCAAATATAGTCAAATTTGAATTTGAATTTGATCAAATATTTGATTCAAATATTTGAAGATCAAATCAAATTGCGGAACCCTACTTGTCTTCTCATCTTCAACTAACACTTTTTTTCTTCTACATCAGAATCACCAGAGTTTCACGATTTTCAGGGCTTTGCCATTTCTGCAGGGCTTCGTCGCTAAAATGGTAAATGGCAACTCAAGATTAGTAGTTAAGTTACGACTATGAGAAAATTTTATGTGACGCCAAATACAAGCAAGTGTTATATCGGGTGTGCAAAGTTTTTTTTGTTTTTTTTTTATATTAAATTTATTTTTTTTTTCTTTTTCAGTTTTGGTATTTTTTTTCTTTTGACACCAAATACAAGCAAGTGTTATGTCGGGTGTGTGCAAAGTTTTTTTTGTTTTTTTTTTTTATTAATTTTAATTTTTTTTCTTTTTCTTTGGTTTTTTTTTTTATTTTTGTTTTTTTTTTTGTTATTTTTTTTGTTTTCAATTTTTTTTTTATTTCGTTTTTTTTATTTTTTTATTATTATTTTTTTTTGTTCAGGTTTTTTTATTATTTCATTTTTTATTATTTTTTGTTTTTTTTTTATTTTTTTATTTTTTATTTTATTTTTTGGTTGTAGTTTTTTTTTCTTTATGCGATTCTTTTTCAGTTTTTTTTTTATTTTTCATTTGTTTTATTTTTTTGGTTTTTTTTTATTTTTTTTTATTTTATTGGTTTTTTTTTTATTTTTCATTTCGTTTCTTTTTCTTTTTGTTATTTTTTTTTTATTTTTTATTTTTTAGTTTGGGAACCGGAAGGTCTTTAAAGGTAAGCTTTTTTTTTGTATAGTTTTCGTTCTTTAGTTATTTTTTTTTCTAACTATTTTTTTTCAATTTGTAATTCAGTGTTTTATGGTCTTCGTCGTTGGAGTCGTCATCCATAATTGAAGTCGTAGTCGTGTTGGAGTCGTCGTCATATTGAAGTTGTCAGCTACTAAGTTAATATTTGGTAGAAAAGTGTTTGGGTTCCGGGAGATTAAAGGAATTGATGGAAGGTCACCATGGGGTTTTTTGTCTGGTTTAGTTTAGTATAGATATTTTAGATTCTATGTACCGGTATTTTTTTTTAATAAAAATTATAAAAGTTAATAAATTTTGAATACATGATACCAATCAAAATCGATCACGTGATTCACATGATGACTGATTGTATCGGTCGTCATGTGAATCACGTGATCAATTTTGATTGGTCGATCACGGGTCGCCATGGTGACGGGTCGCCATAAAATAATGCCCATAAAATATATATACCAGTATGACCACGTTTTTTGTGTAACATAAAATGTGTATAGGGATGGTTTCCTTCAACTTTTTTGATATCGCTTATCCTGATTTTTGCAAAAACCTTTTTTGTAGGAGTAATGATTTTCATTTATTTGTTTTTGAAAAGAGTTAAAATTTTTACATACAAATATGTAATATATATGTAAATTACTGTTATGATGTAAGGCTGGCGTCACAGATTATAATCTTTCATTATGATGTTAACGATGTTAATTTAAATTTTTACATACCGTATATATATAATATAATTTCATATGCAAATCACTCATTATGATGCAAACTGGCATCACTAATTATTTTAATTTCAATACCAGTACGATCACGTTTTTTGTGTAATATGAAATGTGGGAAGGATGGTTTCTGATCAACTTTTTTGATGTTTGCTTTGCTGATTTTTGAGGGGTTATGGTAATTCTGATGACACAGATGACAACACGTGCATGTTAATGTATATTGAACGATGGTGTAGGAAATATATACCAGTACGATCATATGAAATGTGGAGGGATGGTTCCATTCTACTTTTTGGTGTACTATGTTTTTTTCTATTTTGGAAGTTACTATGTTCATCGTATTTTTTTCCTATTTTATTAGGTATTGGAAAATATCATATGTTACGTGTAATTGCTTTATTGTACATATGTGTGAAGAAATTGTCATTGTGGGAAAATTACATACATCCTATACGTGTGTGTGTGCATAATATATACCAGTACGATTACGGTTCTTCTGTAACATGAAATGCGAAAACATGGTTTCCGTTCAACTTTTTTGATGTTCGCTATACTGATTTTTTCAAGAATCTTTTTTTTAAGGTGGGCCAGTGGTTTTCATTTTTCCAATTCATAAAAGGGTTATGGTGATTCTGATGGTACAGGATGACAACACGTGCATGTGTAAACGATGGTGTGGGAAATATATTCGTAATTGTGTGGAAAATGTTGTGATCAGGTGGATACTGATCTCATTACGTACTTGTCAAAAATTGATTGCTATCGGTTATAAAATATTTTTGGCACTTTGCCTTTTTTGATTTGCTGTATCCAAAAACCGTAAGACCGTGAGAATATTTAAAATATGAACAATTATGATGATCTATTTATTTGCATGCTTATGTCGTAATAAATAGGGTTGCGACCCAAACCCTTTTTTTTTAGTTACGACATTACTACCTAGTTTGGGTTTGGGAATCGGTATTTCTACCTAGTTTGGGCTCATGACCCAAACCCAAATATATATCCCATTTCAGTAAATAGTGTCAAACTCAAATCCATTAATTCATTAAATAAATATTCGTACATTTAATATATAATCTTTAAATTATTTAGCAAATTTGACTTTAAATACTATATCCGGGTTCAAACATTAATAATCTACAGTTCAGATCATGAATGGATTATCGGATAATTAAATATAGCTAAGCCCAGTAACACGTAAAAATCTCGTTTAAGCAAGTCCGAATTTATATTTATTGTTAAAACTTATGCCTGATTATAATTTGCACGATCAAAAGCGCATGTGTGGTTGACATTCTGGTTGTTTTATCTGTCTTTATCTTTATATCATTACAAAAATAAATTTCAAATGATGAAAAGATAAATTCAGAGATACAGGTTTTTGCCTCGTTTTAAAATTTTTTACAAAGTCTATTTAATATCCCAACAAAACTAGTTTCAACTAAGATTATTTGATTGCCACATTTAGCAAACAATTATTTTACCAATCTTGATTCTTAATTTTGCAGCGTTTTAACCAATTCGAATAGGTACATGTAAGTATAGAAATTGTTCTTCGAACCCTTAATTCATGTAACTTACCATTTGTAATCAGCCTAATGTTATCGATGTTAATTATTATTGTTAATAAAAGAAAATATTTCAGGCTTGCCAAATCAGGCCACACGAAACAAATCTTGTTATAATTATTAATTCACATCATATGGGGTGTCGTAAGTTAAAAGGGCCCATTTTTACATATAGTTTATTTTGAGATAATTGAGTTTAATCATTTGTTTTGATTTTCAGACTGATCCGGGATTAATCAAATGTCATGATTTTGATTGGTTAAAGGTAACAGGTGACTATCAGGTAACCTCGTAATGTGCTTGTCCTATGCAGCCTCGTGTAATTTTTCCTTTACATTATTTTGATTTTTTATTATGCAAATCGACTTTCCTTTATAATTGAAAAATGTCAATCATGCCAAAATTTATATGAATCTAATAAAAACTCATTTTTCAAAAAATTGTAAAAATGGGCCCTTTTAACTTGGGACACCCCATATAATAACCAAATCCACGTAGCTGCAAAAAAAAAAAAAAAGACCAAAATTGATATTAGAACTTACAATCTAGAACAATAATAGATAAATTCAATTGTTCATTATGCTATGTATTTTTAAAGCAATAAAATTTTTAATATTAATTAATTATACAGTAATAATGATAATTAATCATGTGCATTCTTAAATTAGTTCTTTACCTTTATATGAACGACTTTAGTAGTCATATTTAGTCAATTAAATCAGTTTTATCCATTGACCGATTGCCACAAATATCTTATCGCTATCGGCTAAAAATTTTCTCAAAAAAAAAAAAGGTTAAAATGCATCTGTTAAAAAATACGTATTCGTATAAAACCTGTATGAATACTGTAAAGCATGAGGGAAATTTATTTTTATTGGTTACATGACGATCATATGACGATCATCCGTCATTCAGAAATAGCCAATCAAATTATAATAGATTTACAAAAAATGCGACTTTTGAAGAAATTTTGCACATATGATACAATAGTGACACATCGAATTGACTTAACGTTGTTCAAGCTACAAGTTTTTAAATATTTTTTATTGCGTTTGAAAACTTGAGATCGAATGAGATCGAATGTTTGGCCAAGTTTTCATAATACTGATTTTTCTCTTTTTTTTTTACATTTACCAACCATTAACAGCATTAAGTGCCATTAAAAAAGCGTTGGATTTCTCTATTTTTACTTCTTCCGCTACATCGTCATCCTGTTCAGATTCCTGTTCTTCTTTTTCTTGCTCTCGTTCTTGTTTTTCTTCATTGGTAAGTGTGTTAGGTCCTTTTTTTAAACGTTTTATGAAACTTTCAACGTTATAGTAAATGCCTTTCTTAAAATATTCTTTAAAATGGCGGCAGCAATATTCCATTTTTGCATAACAGCTATGATGATAGCCGTGCCCACAAACCAGGACTTCACCATCATTTAAAGGCTTATGGCAGTCATCACACATGTTAGGTTCGGGTGAAAAGTTTGAACTATATCCTGTAATTAGGGTTTATTGTAATAAATACGTTTTTTTTTTAAAAAAAAAAAGTTATTTAGTTTATTTTTTAATTTCAAATATTTTTATTGATCTTATATGAATTTAATTTATTCTACCTGTAGGTAAACATTTGGTGTCTACGACTTCGTTCATAGTAGCTAAATAGTATTCGGATTTTTTTTTTGATGGATTTTGCTTTTCTCACGATTTTTAAAAATTTCTTGTAAATGATTAAGAAGAAAAAGCCCAGTTTTTTCAATTAAAAAATTCAATTGTGATGGCGTATAAGGATATTATTTTGTTTTAATAAAAGTGTCCCGCAAGTTTTCATTATCTTGCATATCTAAATTGTAAATTTAGTTAGTGTTTTAAATAAATAAATTATTGAAATGCATACCAATTACATAAGCTTGTTTTATAATATTTTCTGCTATAAAATTCTTAGAAGTTTGTGAACGAATTTTGCTAAGAAAATTCTAAACATAATATTCATTGAAATTTACTAAAGAAAGTTTAAATGCTTCAAAAAATGGATGGTTAGTATCTTGCCAATAAAATATATCAGATAAAAATGCAAGCGGCGCTTTGTTATAATTATGTCGTTGCCATCGTAACATAAACGTCCAAATTCGAAATATCGTTTCCAAATATTCATTAAATGAGCCAGATCGAAAAAGAACTGCATATATTTCTAGCACAGCTGGAACCAAATTATCCAAGATATCAAAAAGCGTGCAGTATTCAATATCTTTGCAATTTGACCCAAATTTTGCCATAATTTTTTCTTTAACTTTACACCACCCACCATGTGCTAACTCTAATAGTAAGTTAATTCGCCACGGTTTCGGAGTTTTAGCCAATTTTTTTTTTTTGCCGAAAACAAAATGAAATAATTTTTTAAAAAAAGAATAATGCACAATTACGGTTTGCTCTCTACTATTCAAAGAAACGTGCAATGGCCCTAATAGAGGAATAAATGAACTGATTTCAGAAGGAATATTAAAAGAAGAATTATTTAAATTCATAATTGCTTTACGAATAAAAAGCTGGCCTGGCCAGTCTGCTACAATAGGTGCTACATGATTATCTAAATGCTGTGTATCCTTATTAATTTTTAATATCATTTGAAGTGCGTTAATGTAATCATACATCGAATGTAAACCTTGCTCTTGGAACCCAATTAGTCGAATATTTTTAGTAGATCGTTCCTCCTTTCGTTCATTTATTGCATCGTCGTAAACATGAACTGTTAATAATTCAATTTTATTAAAATCAAATTTTAAATCCCCAGATGCAATCCATTGTAATCTTCGTGTTCCATATGAAATATCAAAGATTCCACTATACTGATGTAATAATCTAAAACAAATATTGCTTGCATCAATATTCTGTGGATTGTGAATATTTACATTATTAAAAATAAGAGGAATTGGTGCACATAATTTTACGGGTTTGCAAATAAATGTTGCCAAATGTGAGGCTGTCGATAATGTTGTTGCATTAGGACGTCTTTCTTCATGTATGTTATGATAGTCGTCCAGATTATAAACAAATAAAATATTATTCTAAAAAAAAATTTATTTAATATATATATATAACAATAACAATATAAATTATTAAATTATATAAAAAAATAATTACATTGTTTGTAAAAAATTTTCGAATATTTTGATAATGATCTTGAACAAGTTTTTTTTTGTAATTATTGATTGTTTTACTACAAACCGTAACACCCAAATTATGTAATGTATCAATTGCAGCAGATGATATTCCAGATGCTGAGAGATACAAACCAACCTCTAATTCAAAACTATTAACAAACATATTTCGTATATTAGCCATCATATAACAAAAACTAACTACTGTTTTTTTTGCTTCTATTTTTTTGTACGCAGATCTTTCATTGGGAATTAAAGCCTTAACCATTTGATCAAAAAACCCATGCAAACGAGCATCAGCATTTTCTATCATTAATTGAAAACGAACGGGGCTAAGTTCAATAAAACCGGGTCTATCCCGTTGCAATTGATAAAGAACTTTCGTTAGGATTTGAACCTGATCTGCAAATATGAGACCATTGTTGGAAGAAGACTTTTGGGTATTACAATATGCGACTGGTTTATCATTAACGTTCATTTCTTTTATTTCAACCAGGGGTTTTTTTTTGTTTGTATTACGATCGGGTTCTACTATATCTAAATAGTGACTATAGCATATTTCTTGCCCGATTTTTAGATCACCATATTGTTCTAATGTTCCTTTATTTTGTGCTTTATTATATGCAATAGAAGTAATTTTTCGAAAAAGAGTAGAATTTCTATTACAATTTTGTATAGAACAGGGACCTTTATTTTTTTCATAATAAAAATAAGTTGGATGGCAAAAAAAAAACACGAGAGACAAGTAATAACAAAAGCACATAAGTATCCATAAAAATTTTTTTGTTAAAAAAAAAAAAAAAAAAAAAATTATACTTTTTAGTAATAACGATTAGTACCATAAAATGCCGTATTGAGGAGGGTTATTATATGGAGGGTCACTTGTAAGTATTACCGTATTTTTGTATTTCATTCTTCCATATTCTTGCTAATACCGGTAAAAACTGAAAATACCGCATCTGATGACTTTAAAATGCACCCGGTACAAATCAAGGTACCTTACGGCGTTTTGCAATTTAATGATATTGGCCAATCAGAATAAGCTGTCGATCATTGACAATCCTCGTGATTACAGCCAATCAAAATAAATTTCCCTCATGCTATACTGTAAAATAATGTTAGCATCCCTGATAATAATTTTGTGCTAATGATACGATTTATTCCTTATACCTGCATGCGTATCTTGTACAATTTTGATTCTTATTATCTAATCGTGAGATTTTTGATTTGTATATATATCATTGGCATTTTCATTTCATATTGATATAATCTGCAATTAAAGCTGATTAATATTTGAAAAACGATTATGAATAAAACAATCACGTCAATGGATAAGTCTTCTAGTTCCCAATCACCAGAAACTACCAACAATCATGCTAAACGCAAGGCAGATAAAAACAAAGGAGGTAGACCAAGAATGCCGATTTGGAATGATTATAATGAAGGCGAAGATGATGGACACGGGCATCTTGGAGTGAGTTGTCGTTATTGTGACAAGAGAAGATGGCAACGTGAAAAGCCTTCTACTATGGAAGCACATTTAGCGCTTCATTGTAAAGGACTAGTACCAGACGATATTAGAAAAAAATGGTTAATTGAAGTTGCAAAAAGAGGCGAAAAAGTAAATGACAATAGGGATGATGAATTCCTTTTAAGAAAAAAACCAAAACAACCAATCAATCAATCACCTATTATTACCAATCTGTTAACAAATTAACCCCTCAACAAACTACAGATATTACAAAAGTATTGCTTAAAGCTTTTGTATGTTGCGGAGTTCCCTTCACGATTATTAATAACCATATTTCTGAGATTTTTTGGAACTTTTACAACCTAGTTATATGCCACCGCATAAAGATACTCTTTCAGGTTCTGTACTTGATGGTGAAATCGTGCGAGTTGTTGTTAAAATGGAAGCCGAGCTGCAAAAAACAGATAATTTAACTTTATGTAAATATAAAACTTTGTCAATTTTTATTTGTATAGTAATAAATACTAATTAATCTTGCTTATAGCTCTCGACGGGTGGACTTCTCCAGAGGTGATTCGGTTTATAACTATATTGTTACAACTCCAAGTTGTCATGAATATCTTTATGCCATCATCGGGAAAATAAAAATATTAATAATCTGTAGTGATTTTCAAATTTATCAAATAAGTGCAGAATCTTGTTTAAAAAATTGCAAAGATCTTCAAAATTTAGATTTTTGCAGTTCTTCACAGATTTTTAGCAAAAAATCTGTGCAAATATTTAAAAAGTATAATCTTTGCAGATTTTTAGCAAAAAATTTGTGCAAATATTTATAAAGTATAATCTTCGCAGATTATAACTATTATAATCTGCGATAATCTATAATTTCAATACTTGTCTGCCGGTAAGAACACGAGAAAATCAATAAACAAACCAAATAAATAAATAAATAAAGTAAAAAAACACGTATTTTTTTTGTTTTTTTTTTATTCTGATTTTTTTTATTTCCATGTATGTAACTTATTCTTTTTCAAACGGGGAGTTTTTTTTTATTTTATTTAATTTAATTTTATCGTTTTTGTTTTATTAGATATTTTATTTCTTTTGTTTTTTATTTTTTTTTATTTTCTTTTATTTTATTTTATTTTTTTTTAACGTATTATTAATTTTTTTTTATTCTTTTTTTTCGCTTTTTTTTATCTTTTATTTTTTATTTTTCTTATTTTTTTTATCTTTTATTTTTTTATTTTTCTTATTTTTTTTTAATTTCTTAATATCGTCTTTTTTTTTTGATTTAAATTTTTTATACTGTATTTTTTTATTTTTAAATTTTTTTAATTATCGGTTTTTTTTTTATT
>QKWP01000781.1:55751-84014 GCA_003550325.1 Gigaspora rosea
TTTTTTTTTTTTTATTATTAATAAAAATATATTATTTTTTATTATTTTTGTAAAATTTATAATCAACCAATATTATGTATTTGTACAGTATTTAATATTTATTGTTATTTATTTTTATTAACTTTTTATTTAGTTATTTTTTTACACGTATTATTATTTTATTATATATTTGTAATAAAATATTTATAAATTACATTGTTAATAAAATATAGTGTTATAGAATAAGTTGTAGTTAATTTTGGTAGAAATTAGTTAAAAATTAGAACTTAATAAGGAAATTTTGTAATAACTGTATTTAGTAATAGTGATATGCGAAATTGATGTGCAATGACACTCAATGACGCTTAGCGACGCTTAACGACGCTTAGCGACGCTTAATGACGCTTAGCGACGCTTAACGACGCTTAGTGACGCTTAATGACGCTTAGCGACGCTTAACAACGCTTAGCGACGCTTAGCTCAATAGATATATAAACCCACCTTATTTCCCTTAGTTTTAGATGGATCCAGACATTGTATTTTATCTTTACCTTTATATTTATTATCCTCCTCTCTTATTATTAATAAACTCTTGGGATTTCCAAGAAACAGACACCTTGGAATAGCCCTCTTGTTAAATTAATAAACTGTCTATTATCTCTTGTTGTTTTATACCGAACTGCCTTAGAGAAGTGTATAGTTTCTTACAGACATAAAAGAAACTATACTTCCCTCTTGCACACCGCTTCACGCCCAAAGTAAGGGATCTCAGGAGCCGTGTGATTGTTACTTTATCGGAATTAAAGAAGGCTTCCGGTACTGTAACATTTGGTGCCTTCTGGCGGAAACCTATTTAAATTATTGGATATTATTGAAGAATTTGGAAATCTTATTATTACTTTGGCAGAAATTTAATCATTTTTTTTTTGGCTGTTACTAACTCTCTTGCTGTTTAATTGCACTCATATTATTCTCTTACTACTTACTTGGAATTTTCTTTTTTGTGGAATATTAACTATTTACTATATTTTGAAGATTAAAAATTTTGTTAACAACTTACTACTAACCTTTTATTTTTGGAGGTATTTTATTATTCTTTTATTAGTTTCCTTAAGACTTGGGAACTGCCTTCTCTATATGAATAGAGCATATGAACTATACTTAGAACAAATTGAAGTACTCGAAACAAGTCATCCTTCCTCACTTGCGGTAGATGTTTTTCAAGCCTACTATCCTGATTTATCCTGTACCATCTGTTATCCTGTTGCTAATTTATACCGTCCCTTTCGCCGATTTTGGGGAACATATCGAGACAATTATTATGCTAACCAATATTCACAAAAGGCAAACGACTCTTACTGTATTTTAGTTGCTGCTACTGATTATAATACTGCTAGAGCTGCTGATCGAGATATTGTTTTTAGTTGCCACTATAAAAACAACCTATTAGACCCAAAAGAAGTTATTGCTGGTCTACTCCTTGCACAAACCCCCTATACTCTTGCACCTGTTTTACCTCTTAATTTTGAAGCTACCCTACTTGATCTTCACATCAAGGACCTCTTACCTCCTACACCTGCTTCAACACGACCAAGGACTAAAAACCTTTTATTTGATTTTCAAAATCAACTAGGAAGAACTGAATAAATTTTGACGTTTCTCCACCCAGATCTATATTTACTTTAGGACCTGAACAATTAGCTGATACTGGTGTTGGTTCTTCAACTAATACTTATATACCAATCCCTCCAAGCCTTGCACTTCCTTCTTCACCTATCTCAGAAATTCCATATCATTATACTCGAGAAACTACTCCTCCTCCACGAAATCGCTTCTTTTGCTATTTACAACAAACCTTTTCTCCTGCTCGCATAACTGTTCCTCCACCTCCTCCTGTAACTGAATATTACCCAACTGTTAATTTGATATAAACATTACTCCACGCCATACACATCCATTACTCAATACCCCTCCTCTTAACGACCAAAATTTAATTGACCCTCTCGACCATTATATTCAAAACCAAGACGCTACTATTGTTAAAGCTGACTCTCCTCCACAATTCAAGAAAATAAATTTACAACCTCTTGTTGAAGAATTAAACCCTATCTTACCGCCTAACCAACCAGAAAATCTAATGGGTGATCAAGACAAGATGCTGCGCAAGCAATAACTGATCTTGCCAATGCCCTTGGGCAAGGCTCTGAGAAAACTCTTATTACTGTTGCAGATTTTTACGGTAACGGAACCCAAGATCCTGCTGACTGGCTGAAGGAATTTCGAAGAGCCGCTACTGCTAACTAATGGAGTGCTGAACGGAAACTTCAACTTGCTCCTGTGTACCTTAAAGGTGTTGCTCTAGACTGGTACACCGCTTTAAACCTGGTACCCAATGCTTTTAATGATGACCATAACCAGGACCAAAGTTTCCAGCATCTTTTTAAGGCACGTTTCTATACTACTAAGCAAAAGGCCCTTTGGCAAAAACAACTCTTCGAGATTAAGCAAGGACCCACAGAGACTGTGGATGGATATGTCAACCGATTTCGTACATTGCAAAAGAAAGTGGACCCAACTGGTGTTTTTCCCGCTGATTTTGTTAAACAACTTTTTATCCAAGGCTTACGTCCTGAGTATGCAGTTAATGTTCAAGCTGCTATACCTAATACCCTGACCGATGCTATTGAAGTAGCCCTCCGTTGGGAAACTGGAAAATTAATGACTACCCCTACTACCAATACCGACCAAGCTATTCAACAACTTACAGACCAAATTGCTAAGCTTAGTATTAATTTAGCCCAGACACAGACCACACCTACCTCTTCTGTTAATTATGCTGACAACCGTGCCCAAACCCCTCGAATGAAAGAGCCTCCTATCTGCTATTATTGTGGACGCACTGGACATTTTATTCGTGATTGCAATAGTAGAAAACAGGACCAACGACAAGGATCCAATTCTCGTCGTAATAATAATAACAATAACCGGAATAGAAATAACAACCAAAATAGGGACCGAAATGGTCGCTCTTCTGATCGCTATTCCAATAACAGAGACTGTTCTCGCAGTCGCAATAATTCTCGTCCTAGAAGCCAATCTAGAGATAATAATTATAGAAGCCGAAATAATGATAACTATCACTCTTACCAAAACTCCTCTAATCGATCTCCTTCTCCTTATCATCGAAGTGTTAATTATCTTATACAAAATCAGACTCAGGCACCCTCTCTGACTGCTAGCAAGTGGAAAACACTACTCAATAATCTATCTATCCGAGGTGCCTTGGCTACTCACCTTTATGAGGAAGCCAAAAATGCTAATCTTGTTCAAACCCCTGCATACACTACACCTGTCAAATATAATGTCTCTCTTCAGAATAAACCCTACCAAGCTATTATTGATAGTGGTGCTTCAATCAGCATGATTGCTCACAAGGCAGTCAAGGAACTTGGATTGACTATTGAACAGGCCTCTAATAGCCTTATTGTTCCCGCAGTTGGAACTTCCACTTGACCTTTAGGGATTATAAAAGACCTGCCAATTAAAATTGATCATATTACTATCCCTCTTACTGTAGAAGTAGTAGACACTACTTCTTACTCTCTTCTCTTAGGCAATGACTAGAATCAAAAAGTGGAAGCAAATTATAATTGGAAAAATGGCTGTTATACTTTTAAATGGGAAAACAAGAAATATACTATCCCTACTACTTATGAAAGTAACCAACCTCTACCTAGTCAACCCACTGTGACTGCACCAGATGAATTAGACCTTTATGAACCAGAATACTTGTATCCTCGAAAAGCTTATACTTTTGATCGAGAAGACTCAGACCAATCTCTCTCACCAGAAGAAAATGAATGGACTACTTATCATTCTCGCTGGAAAGACAGAAAAGCCCCTAAACAACGTGTCTGTGGAAATTGTGGGTCCCCTGACCACCTCTTTGCAAATTGTCCTACCAACCAATGTAATCGATGCAGGAATTTGGCTACATCGCTGTTAAATGCCCTAAACAAGCCCCAAGACGTACCACCTGCCCTACTTGTCATGACTCCAACCACCTATATAGGGACTGCCCCAATAATGTCTGCAGAGGATGCATTACATTAGAACATATTAAAGCCTACTGTCCTCTTGCCACTTGGAAAAGACAAAATTTGGTTTATCAGTGTGGATGTACTCTTGATCAAGTTGATAGTAATCGCCTAACTAACCATAGCACTTCCCGTACCCACTATTGTTGTCAATATAGAGTTCCTAACAGACCTGAAGTCCTTAGACTTCTTGAAGAGAAACTTGTATGCCCTGGATGCTATTCTGACTTTCACTGTGCTCTAGACCAAGAAGACCCTAGGAGTATTCATTTCTTCACCCAAGGTGAAGGACATGGAATGCTTGTTAATTGCAAAGTATGTAATAAAGCGGATACAAGACCTAGAATGTATCAATTAGATAGTCTCTGAGAAGAATTATGGTTTTGTGAATTAGAACACCTTTACGCATACAAGGCTAGCCAGGATATCCAGTATAATCCTAACTATAACCTCTGGACCTGAATCTAACGTTATACTGAATCAACAAAGAATGCTGGACATCAATATGAAATGAACTAGACCAGAATTTATCGACTTGCAAAGATTCTCTTGGATGAAAATGACCAGACCATCGCCCAGGCTTTAGAACCTCTAACCTCTGACCGTATAACTCAACCTTGGAGCTATGAGGAAATGCAACTTATTTTGCAAGCTGAATCAGACCTATTATCAGAAAATGATATTGACCCGCTACAAGCAATTTTAGATGAATCCTTCGACACTAGCCACCCATACTATGACCAGAAGTATGCTCTTGCTGTACTTCAAAGAAACTTTACAGTTCCTGTTGACCTCTGCCAGGAATGTTTACATGTTAAACACCAAGAGGAATTGAATACAAATCAAGGATATTGTGATGATTGCAAACTTCCAGACCCAGAAATTTATTCTCTATCTACTAAAGAAACTATTAAGAAAATAGGTGACGATTCACAGCTTTATCATCTTCAACAGCAAGTACAACAACAAGACCAATTGATAAAACAAATACAAGCAAGAATTGAAACCTTGGAAACTACCAATGCTGCTTTACTATGCTTTTTCCAAGAAGAAGCCCAAAATGCTCACCAACGGGCTAATGCCTTGGATACACTTTGTCAAAATTTTTAGAGAATCCTAGGCAGGATCATAAACTACCTGTCGACCCAGACCAGAACCTTATACCCAAATTTGTAAATATTATTACTCTTGAACATGAAGAATATACCCTATCGACCCAGACTTCTTTAAATATTGGACCACTTAATAAAGAACAAGGCCTAGCTTTTCGGAAATTATTAGAAGAATTTGCAGACCTCTTTGCAAATGATATAACTGAGCTAGGACGAACCAACTTGGTTACTCACCGAATCTATACTGAGGATGTACACCCTATTCGTTCCCGGCCTTATTCTGTACCTCCTAATGAACAAGAATTTATACAAGAAGAAATCCAAAGAATGTTAGAACATAAACTCATTCAACCCTCTGATAGCCCTTGGACCTCACCTGTTGTTCTAGTACGAAAGAAAAATGGCAAATTACGATTCTGTGTAGACTACAGAAAAGTAAATGCTGTTACCAAAAAGGATGCTTACCCTCTACCTCGCATTGATGAAATGCTTAATGCCCTTACAGGATGCTCTTGGTTCTCTACTCTCGATCTTGCGAGTGGATATTGGCAAGTTGCCATGGACCCCCGTGACAAAGAGAAAACTGCCTTTACTACACGATACGGAATTTATGAATTTAATGTAATGCCTTTTGGTCTTTGCAATGCTCCTGCAACTTTTCAAAGGCTGATGGATCGTGTATATAAAGGAATTGCATGGAAATTTGTAGTTGTGTACTTAGACGATACAATTGTTTATTCGAGAACATTTGATGAACATTTAACCCATTTAAAAAGAGTATTTAATAGAATTAAACAAGCAGGACTCAGACTTAATATAGAAAAGTGTACTTTCTGGATGCACCAACTACCATTTCTTGGACACTTAATCTCTGCTAACGGTATCGCCCCTGACCCTCAAAAAGTAGAAGCTGTCCAACGGATTCAACCTCCTAAAAACCTTACAGCCCTTCGATCTTTCCTTGGACTTGCGGGATACTATCGCCAATTTATTCAAAACTTTTCATCAATCGCTCGCCCTTTGAATTCTCTTCTACAAAAGAATGAACCCTATCACTGGCAAGACAAACAACAAAAAGCTTTTGAAGAATTAAAATCTAGACTCATTACTGCTCCTATATTAGCCTACCCCAATTTTAAAGAGACATTTATACTTGCTACCGATGCTTCTTATAATGGCTTTGGTGCCACACTAAGCCAACTAGATAGGAATGGAAAAGAACACCCGATTGCCTATGCTAGTAAAAGTTTGCGAAAAGAAGAAATGAATTATGCAGCAACTGAACTTGAATGTGCTGCAGTTGTATGGGCCATAGAACATTTTCACAAATATTTAGGCGCTACAAAATTCATCTTAGTTACAGACCACTCAGCATTAAAATGGTTACGTACTGCTGAACCCAAAGGAAGAATTGGAAGATGGATCTTGAAGCTCCAACCATACAATTTTGGAATTATTCATAAACCAGGCCGAATTCATTCGAATGTTGATGCCCTCTCTCGGTTACCGACTCAGACCATTGTACCTAATAAATTATATGAATCTTGACCAATATCATAATCTTTACCACTATTTGGACACAGACCAATTTCCAGATGGATTTACTGACCAAGAACAAAAACGACTAATGACCCAGGCTAAATACTTTGAAGTTAGACATCACCTTCTCTATAAAAAGAATAAAAGGAACCCAGACAGGCCACTTAGAGTTATAAAATGGACAGAAGTTGAACCAGTATTATATATGATGCATAAGCACCCCACTGCTGGACATTTGGGAACTGACGCTATGTATTATAAAATATCTGACCGCTATTATTGGGATCAAATGTATAGAGATATACAAGAATATGTGAAGACTTGTGAGGAATGCCAAAGAAGACAAAAAGGTCATAGGAAAGAACCTTTACACCCTATACAAATAGGAAGAGCTTTCGAACGTGTTGGAATTGACCTTGTAGGCCCTTTGCCTATAACTAAACAAAACAATCGATATATTATTGTCGCTACCGAATACCTGACACGATGGCCAGAAGCTCGTGCTGTTCCAGATGCTAGTGCTAATACACTCGCTCAGTTTATCTTTGAAGAGATAATCTGTAGACATGGAACTCCAAAAATTATCTTATCAGACCAAGGTCGCAATTTTATTAGCGAAACTATTAGAATTCTCTGCGAGAAATTTCTTATCAAGCACAAATTCTCTTCTCCCTACCACCCTCAGACAAATGGGATGGTGGAAAGATTTAATAGAACATTGTGTGAATCACTTGCAAAAGTGAAAGGAGATGATGATTGGGATTTGCATATACCTGCTGTTCTCTTAGCATATAGAACAAAAAGACATGCTACCACAGGATATACTCCCTTTCAACTTATATATGGAAGATATGCTACCTTACCAATCGAAGCACTTTTTCCCGTAGAACCTGTAGAAATTGATGATGAAATAGACTTACAAGGAAGTATTCTCCAACGTGCTTATGATTTAATAGAGAAATTACCAAACTACCAGAATCAGGCCAGACAAAATACTGAACGATCACAGCAAAAACAAAAAGTCCGTTTTGATGCCAATATTCGAACAGAGACATTTGAAATTGGTGATAAAGTGTGGATACAAAGAAAGGAACTAGAAGCCTCTCGCTCAGCCAAATTTGAAGATAAAAGATTTGGACCTTTTCTTATCCATGAGAAATTAGACAATGGTGCTTATAAATTACGGACAATAGAAGGAAAAATTTTACAAAAATATTATAATAGTGATCGTCTTGCTAAATATCACGAGCCACAAAAATAGGAACAAGTAGTAGTTATTGATTAACCTAGAAATTTCTAGAAGAAATTTGATCTACAAGGGGATGAAACACACAATTTAATTCGTAAAACCTCAAAATGTATTTATACAACTACCCCTTTTGAAATTTTCCCAAAAATGATCACCCCTACATTACAACCTCAAACCTTGTTAGCCCTCCAATACCTCTTTTAGACATGGAAACAAGATAATGCCACCCAAAATTATGCATTGTGGATTACATCACAATATATATAGTTATGTGATAATAATGATACCACTCGGACTATTGACCTTACTAATGTAATTACTTCCTTTCTTGAGCCAGACTCAAATAATTTTCTGAACACTCTAGAAGATACAGAACAATTAAAAATTAATTTACCAGAAGTAAATGACACAGAAGAAATGAACCCAAACTTAAAATTAGAAGACATACAAGAAAAAACATTAACAGTTCCAATTACTAATCAAGAAGAAGTCGCTCCTGCTCCATTACCTGAAAAATTAAGCAGGATTATACAAGATATTATCCAACCTTGTGGACCTCTAATTCAGACCTCTACCCCTCCATATACTAGAATAACGTATCAAGAGAAATTGCAGAAAATTCTCAAACAAATTAAAACTCGAACTAGAAACAGACAAGACCAGACTAAGCTGCTCGAAGCTTATTATTATCTTGGTAACCTTATAGACAAGTATCCTGATGCTCATGAAGATATTCAATCTATAATTGAGAAGGCTCAAGGAGAAAGAAGAGCCCAAGGCACATAGAAGTGTGCCAAACGAATGAAATTGCTTTTCTCCAACCAACCGATAGAAAACATTTCTCGAACAACCCATATTACTTATACTATGATTACGAGGTTAACCGATGCCGAACTTTCTCAAGCCCTTCCCCAAATTAGAACTCATGGAGTTCGTTCTTAAAGGGGAGAGAAATGTTATAGAATAAGTTGTAGTTAATTTTGGTAGAAATTAGTTTAAAATTAGAACTTAATAAGGAAATTTTGTAATAACTGTATTTAGTAATAGTGATATGCGAAATTGATGTACAATGACACTCAATGACACTTAGCGACGCTTAACGACGCTTAGCGACGCTTAACGACGCTTAGCGATGCTTAATGACGCTTAGCGACGCTTAACGACGCTTAGCGACGCTTAGCTCAATAGATATATAAACCCACCTTATTTCCCTTAGTTTTAGACAGATCCAGACATTGTATTTTATCTTTACCTTTATATTTATTATCCTCCTCTCTTATTATTAATAAACTCTTGGGATTTCTAAGAAACAGACACCTTGGAATAGCCCTTTTGTTAAATTAATAAACTGTCTATTATCTCTTGTTGTTTTATACCAAACTGCCTTAAAGAAGTGTATAGTTTCTTACAGACATAAAAGAAACTATACTTCCCTCTTGCACACCGCTTCACGCCCAAAGTAAGGGATCTCAGGAGCCGTGTGATTGTTACTTTATCAGAATTAAAGAAGGCTTCTGGTACTGTAACAATAATATAAATATTCGAATATATTTTTTTAATGTATGAAAATTTAGCTAGAATTTAATCTTTAGATGAGCATATAGTAATTTATTTTTATTCGCTTTTGGCTATTACACCCCTGGTCTGCGCAGATTTATGAATTTTTAAAAATCTTCGCAGAATTTATAAAAAAAATTTCTTTAAGTATAGTTGTGGGGTCGCAGATCTTCGCAGATTTTTAATTATTGTTTTTTTTTAGAAATCTGCACAGATCTGAACCTAAAAAATTCTCCCGATGATAGCTGATTATTCGGGGGACCATCAAACAGAAAATTTTATTGCTAATAAAATTTCAGACATAATTGAAAAAATCAGATCTCACTGTTTTGCAGCAGTCGTAACAGATAACGGATCTAACTTATGCATTGCACAACAATCTATTCATCATGATTATTCTCATATCTTAAGCATCCGTTGTATTGCTCATGCACTAAACCTATTAGCTGTCGACCTTGTAAAAAATGCTTCGATTAAAGAGATTTTGAGACAAGCTAATATATTGGTTTCATTCGTTCATAAGTCGCATTTAGCATGTCGAATTTTGAGGGACACTATTTCATCAATGAAAATCAGAGGAGGATCTTTAGAGACATACTGTGAAACTTGCTGGGCATCGATTTACGATACAACAAACTCCGTCATACGCGTTAGGCCTGCAATTGATAAGGTTTATAAAGATTAAATATTTTGTGTATAATATATATATACACGTTTTTTTATTTATTTATTATTTTTTTTTTACTCAGATCCTTGAAGAACAGCTGGAAATATTTACTAACCAAGAAGTATTTGAAATTGCGAAGCACGAAAATGATAATTTTTACACCTCCTGTAGAAGAATAGCTTTAATTTTTGAGCCAATTAAACGAGTAATCACTTTACTTGAAAGCCGTATGGCAAGCTTGGCTGATTGTTTTTTAGGAATTATACAACTGGCTGCTACCTTTAGGAGAATACCTACTAGCAACAATTTTCGTTCCTTAGCTATTGCAGCATTTAATGTTCATTACCAACAATTTGATGTTTCTCCATATGTTCTGACTTATTTTCTTCATCCGTATTACTGAGGCAATGGTCTACAGAAAGGAAAATTTTGTAACATTTGTGAACTGGCTGTTAACTACTACAAAGACTTACATCATAATGAAAAAGAATGTTGTGAATTAGTAAGCCAGTTAATCAAATACAAAGGGAATGCTACACCTTGGGATCTTGAGTTTTCTTTCGATTTAATGCCCTCTGTATGGTGGGGAGTTGTTGAGGATGAACACACACACTTACAAGAACTAGCAAAAACCATGTTTGCTATTGTACCCTCCCAAGCCAACTGTGAACGAAATTTCTCTATCTTGAAATGGTTTAGTGAAGGACGTCAGACACGGCTTCAGGTTTCGTGGTTAGAAAGCATGGCCCAAATTTACTCTTTCTACGTTTCAAATGTAAAAAAAGAATTAAATTTTTGTGAAGATAATTCTGTGGAGATGGAACTACGTAATAGTGTGTTCAATAAAACAATTTTTGCAGAAATCAATGGTCCTGAATTAAGAAATGAAGAGGAGAATGAAGAGGAAATCGTAAACCCTACTGCAAATGAAATTACCATGGCTTTTCAAGATTGGGTAGATATGTCAGACCTGATATTTGAATTAAATAATCATCAAGACGAAATTATTTTGACTGAAGAAGAAGAAGCAAATATGAATTTTGAAAGTAGATCTTTGGTTCAGGATGTGTTAAGTGATAGTGATTTAGGCGAATAGTACTATGTATATTTTCCTAAATACGGTTTTCGAATTTCTTTCATTTTCTAAATAAAAATATTACGAGTCATTCTGTTTTATTTCTTTTCAAAACCAATCTTATACTTAATATAAATGTAACATTACCTTAGCGAGAACATAGTAAATCAATATAAGAAAAATCGTAAAAGATTGTGAAATAAGAATTAATATACTGTATAGGATAGAAAGTTAAAAAAAAACTTTACTCTCCTTATCTATATGGATCGAGTGGCATAATTTCCTTTGAATTCCTTGCTTTAGTTACAACTATCGCTTGATAATAAATTCTTAGACCTTCATACCGGGCTTCGTTCAAAATCACTTAAATAAGAATAAAACTAAGTTTAGAAAATGATTATAAATATAAAATTAGTACTATGTAAAACTTTTCGAACTTTATAAACCTGCATAGTAGAAGAGATAATGAAACCTCAATCTAGTGAAAGGTCATTAATTTATTTGGACATTTGGTTGATCATTGATTGTGCGACTACCATTGATCGTGCGACTAGCATTGATCGTGTGACTATTACTAATATGGTAATGAAAAGTTTTTTTTAACATTTAACGTTAATGATCTTATCCTTATTTGGAATAAGACCCAAACCCAATTTTTACATGTAAAAATTTGGGATTTCTAGCTGTAATACAAGATACATGTCAGAAATGTTTGACATTATGGCAAATTAGAAGCATTTTGCGAAATCTAGTAAATACAGTTTGGGATTCTACCAAATCCCAAACTAGTAGGTTTGGGTCGCAACCCTAGTAATAAATTCGTCATAATTTGTAATTGATCTATCACTATGAATTAATTATTTTTTAAAAAAAATTGACTTTCATTTGTTACGCAACTTTGTGTTCGAGATTTAAAAGATCAACTTTCATTCGTTATGCACACTTTGTATTTTTGAAATTAAATTGAGATATGGACAACGTTAATATATACTGTGTATCGCCAGAATGGTAAGGTTTATAGCAGTAAATCTTGATAGAAGCTATAATAATTTCATCACGAACTAACTCTGCCCCAACCACATATTGTATTATTAGAATAACGAGCAAGTATTGTATGAGAACTTTTTACTGTAATTCTTGATAGAAGCCACAATAATTCATTGTTAGCTCAAGCTTTAAACGTATTATATGCCAAGTAAGTTTGTTAAGAATTTTTTTTAGTAATTCACAATAGAAATTGTGATAATTCTAATACATACTAATTCACCTTTTCACTATTACCTACATAAACTACAATGGCTCATCCATAATTACATGCTGCATGTTGTAAGAATGGTGAGTATTGGGTATAAGTTAAAAACCACTAGCAACACTACTATATAATTAAACCAATGTCTTTTAATAGTGCAAGGCTCTTGAACCTTGAATTAGTAGGTGTGGTTGATTTGGTCCAGGTCTGAAGTTCTTTTAGGGACTTACTGATGTCCAATTGAAAATGGAAAAAAATTGCCCGATTGGACATAGTAACTTGCCATCCCTGAAGATAAGTATTTCTTGTGAATAGTTCTTCTGTTTGTTCAAAATTCACTCTTTAATAATTCTTCTTTATTTTAGTTGCAAGGGTTAAAAAGCTCTAATGCAATCGTTAATATTATTATCGATAATCATGTGATCAAGAACGAAGCAGGTGATTAATCTAACAATGGAATGGATTAAATTGTTTGATAAATTAAGTAATCAAGGTTAATCGATTTATGTTTTTGTGTAATTCGAACTTTTTTTCTTTAATTGGGTTATACTAAACAGAGTTCAAAACACGGGTTATGAAGTCACAAGCTTTACTTAGAATAACAAATATTCTAAGGATGCATGGTAATTATAATATGTGATTTACCCCTCATACCTAAACGCTAAAAGAAGAAATACACACAACAAAAAAAAATTAAAAACAAAAACAAAAAAAAACATACAAAAAGTACAAAAGCTGATCGTACTGGTCCTGCACTGCGTCACGTGCTGCGCAGCTACCCTAATATAATAGCATGTTATATAATGTAAAACTTTATTCTGAACAACTTTTTCTAAGTCATAAAGATAGATTGTCTTAGTAAAAAAACAGTTTATAAGAAAAATAAAATTTTCCAAAGTTAGCACATATAAAACTTTTTTTTACTAAAACAATTTACACTTTTAATTTAGAAAAAGTTGTTTAGCGTAAAATTTTATTTAAATGTAAATATAGATTAAATTAGTAAAAAAAAGGTTTATATGTGCTAATGTTCGAACTTTTTGATTTTTCTTATAAAANCCCTTATATAATGTAAAATTTTATTCTGAACAACTTTTTCTAAGTCGTAAAGATAGGTTATCTTAGTAAAAAAAACGTTTTATAAGAAAAATCAAAATTTCCCAAAGTTAGCACATATAAAACTTTTTTTTTACTAAACCAATCTACTTTTTAACTTAGAAAGAAGTTGTTTAGTGTAAAATTTTACATGTAATACTTGAACGTAAATATAGATTATATTAGTAAAAAAAAAAGTTTTATATGCGCTAATGATCGAAATTTTTGATTTTTCTTATAAAATAGTATTTTTTTACTAAGACAATCTATCTTTATGACTTAGAAAAAGTTGTTCAGAATAAAATTTTATATTATATGTTTTGATATTGCTTATTTATTTTTACATTTTACTAGTAAAATTTTTAATTTTTAAAACATAAAATTTTTTGTCTACAAAATCATACGATTGATTGGTCAGAATCAGAGTGCGACATGTTACAAGTGTGACAAATTTCTATTCCCTTATAATAATTGTAGATTTAAAGAATTTATAATTTAATTTTTAGCTTAATATCTTATAAGTATCTTATATATTTAGCACTATATAAATTTTTAAAAAGTGTCACAATAATATAGTAGGCAACTGTATAAAGATATAAAAGATGTAAAAGGTATAAAAAGTATAAAAGATATAAAAGGTATAAAAGGTATAAAAAGTATAAAAGATACAAAAGGTACAAAAATTATAAAAGGTATAAAAGATATATGTTATACTATTCTTGTTTCACAATTATCTAATTAACTACTAATTTGTTTCTAATATATTATAGCTTATTGCAATCATTACAACCTTTTGGATTTAATAGAGATAAAATATTTAACTCATTCTATAACAATACATAAGTTTTCCAAATTCTTAAAGAGGTGAATTCTAGTGTAATAGAGTTATCTTGTTAAATTAAACATCATCAAAAAATTTTTTTTTATTGCAGTTCTGTGCAGATTTGCAAAAAAATCAAATAACAAGTCAAATAAAAACCTGTATAAACTTCAAATTTAATATTATAAATACAGAAATTAATTGCAAATTTGCACAAAACAAAACTTTTGCAAAAATCTGCAAAAATATAAAATTTTGCAAATTTACTCTTATTTAATTTTCCTAATAATTAATTACCATTTTTATTAGCTAGAACATTAAAAATCTGGCATCAGTTACAATTTTATAGTTGGCTAATATTGTCTATAGCCAATAACAGGCTATAACTAAACATGGATATCTAAATTGGAGATTGTACTCATCAAAAATTTTAACTCCAGGTTACCCACCTATACAAAAAATCTTTACCAGGTTACAAACTGGGTCACCCAGGTAAACTGGGTAAATTGGGTAACCTGGGTGATCTGAATATAAATCAAGTGTATGTCATATATATGTATATATGTCTCATTTTTTTTACTTATTATAGCCATTAGATCATGTTTGTTATGTTTGGAACATATACCCATTTACTCAAAGATTTTACTTTTTAGGTTATAAGTATTAAAGATCATAATTTTAAGATGTGCTAAACAAGATCTTCAAGCATTTTCAGATCTTTAAATTTCTTGATTATTTGATTTTATCATTTAAAATTTATGTACAGTACAAAAAGAATAGAATATTCATATTGGCTTTTAAAAATCTTTTGCATTGGGAAGCTAAATGTTTTTATACTATTATCAAACTTTTACTAATTAATAAGTACCTTTTTTTTAGTGAAACATTATGATCTTAAATATTACATTTATGAAGAAGTTATCGCTATGAATTTAAACACATCATTTTATATACTAATTACTTTTATCACTGCAAATCATAAACTTATTGAATTAGCCAAACAATCATTTGGTCAATTTTCACCAAATGTCCAAAAATTTATAAGAACAGCTGTAGTTGCTAAACTGTGTCATAGGTTTACGGATAACTAATATGGGTCACTTGGGTAGCAAGAGTCATGACCCAGTTAATAGGTGTTATGCGGGTTACTTGAGTAACCTTATATAGGTACAATCTCTAGTCTAAATTACTCCTCTAAATTAAAATTTATTTTTTGTTGAAATTAATTTTTCTTAGTAGAGAAATTGTTGTCAAATTTTTAATAAAATTATTTGAATTCTTCATATCAAAATACATTAAATTGTATGATTGCTTTATGGAATTCATATAAAAAAACTACTGTAGCAATATCGAAATAGTTATTGAAATTGCTTTTTTTAAAAAATAATTTAGATACCCATGTTATAACTGGATATAGCCGTAGCTGTTCCCATCCTTTGTTTTAATCTAGATAACCTGTAATCCATTTATCTGACATATTATATCTGGATATTCATCTCATTAAATGGATATCAACCGAATTATCTGATGTATTAGGGATTACAAATTCCAAGGAGTTATGAATTAACTTCTCAAAATCAATGTTACTGAAATACCATTTCACCAAGTCATAATATTGACATATCATTTTACTAACAAGGCATAATTTTGAAAATCTTATTTCATTTAACTGATAATAAATTTTAATTTTACTAACAAGTTATTTATCTGCACTTTCCATTTTACCGAGTATTAAAAAGATAAATGTCTATTTTACTGACATGTCATTTTTCCAAATGGTACATTTTTCTGACATCAATTTCTTTGAAAATATATTACTGAAAGCTCTTTTACCAAAGGATGTTTACTGAATTACATATTTTCATAAATTCTGGACATCTAATAATCCGAAAAAAGGTATAAATTAATTTACCAACAACTATTTCACTAACAGCCATTTCACTGACAAAGCTAGCCTGGTTTATGTTAAGGTTGGCCTGATTTATACAACTTTGTTCAATCGAGAAGACATCTTGTGTCTGTCTATTAAGAGATCTTATTAATTGGGTTAAATTTTGTTGAGCAACGCATTTTGCAATCGGATATTTGAATACCATGATTAAGTTTATCTGATTGAGCATTCAATCTTTCAATAACTTAAAAATATTAAACCCAATTTTTAAAATTTGGTTTTCATGTTAACTTGACAAGTTTTGTAAAACAGCTAGAAAGCGATCATATTTTGAATGTTAGTTCTTTTTTATAAATATTTTTAAAGGGTTGAATAGAATGAACTGAAAAACTAATAAAGTATTTGAAGTTGTAAAAGAAATTTTTTTTTACATTAAAAAACACTTTATTAGATTTGAAGTATATTACATTCAATCAATAAATTTTAAAATTATGTCAATTTTCAATCAACAATCATTCAAAAGCAAGTCTATCATATGCACATAAAGTATGACTAATATAATAGTTTACTACACATAAGTATGATCAGTATAATAGCTTTACAATATATATGAGTATGATAATTAATTGTAATTCTAAACTATTTTTACATCTCATACTATACTGCTTTAGGTAGAAATCTCAAAAAAGCTATTAATCGATCAAAATAGACTCTTCAGACTAATACCCTATGAACAAAAATTTTCGGAAAAACATAGAAGCTGAACACGGAAACATTCATAAAAATATGTAAAAAATACGTAAAATGTACACTTTCCGTGTTTTTGGACAGGAAAACACACTGTATTTTCCGTGTTTTCTAAAACACGGAATGTCCTTTTCCGTGTTTCAAAATACAGTGTATTTTCCTGTCCAAAAACACGGAAAGTGTACATTTTATGTATTTTTTACATATTTTTACGTATGTTTCCGTGCTCGGCTTCCATGTTTTTCCGAAAATTTTTTTTCATAGGGATATGCTTCGAAGGCATCATCATTTCTTTTTCGAAAAGCATCACATTACACATTTAAACGATGTCTATTACATGAAGACGATTAAGCGAGTGATCGGCCGAGATTTGCCTGAGCGGCAATGACATCCCGGGAATTTTGCAACTGCTGTTGCGTTGGGAGTCGCCGCAGGAATGATCAGCTGGTACTATAAGCTCATAGTACCGATCGGACAAAGCTATAACCATAATAAGGAACTGATTGAAAGGTGAAAATCATATGCAAAGAATGCAATGGCATATGCAATGTGCATGAATAAGCAAGTTTGAACAAATCAAAGTGCCGAAGAGAAGCTTATTTATAGGCAAAGAAGAACACAAGGCACATTGGTATCAGACCCAAACAAAAGATTTGCTCGCAACCCACCCAACCCACCCAGAACGGATGACTACGTGATTCTACCATTTCTCTGCTCTCTTATGTCTCCATTTCAATACTCACAGCCGGCTCGCTTTAGCGAGCGGGAACTCGTTTTCGATCACGTGATCTACCATCACTTCGCAAAAATAAACATTATTAAATCATTGCTTTTTGACATTTAACAACTATATGCTTCAGGCTTCTATTATAAATTATAACGTCACAAATTTAATCAATTAAAATAGATTCAGCCTATTATAAAGACACCTTCCATTTGGAATGGATATGTGACGTATCTAGGGTGCGTAGTGAATAAGCATTAATTGCAAGCAGAAGTTTAACAAAAGCGGAGCGTAACATAATAAATTAGATAATGCTTATTTGACACGTAAATGATTCGTCACTTCTCTGTGCCAAATACTGTAGCTATAAAAGCATAAAATTATACGTATGATATTTGTATACTATACACAATATATCAGTGTTGGGACATGACCGAATGTGACCTAAATGACCAAGTGACTAAGTCACAGGTCATTTAGTCATTTCAATTTATGTGACCTGATGTGCCTGATGTGACTCATATACATATAGGCAAACCTTCTGCTGATTGGTCAAGAACCTACAGTCGTATTTAACTACTTTTTAGAATGTACCGTTTTTAAGACCGTCTGTTACGTCACTTGGTCGTTCGTAATATCTTATGATTCTATTGGTCGATCTACATATAGGTCACATTAATTATGACCTGATCTAGGTCACAAACAGTCATAATGACACGTCACTATGTTATTTCTTATATGACCGTAATGACCAATGACTACAGGTCATGTACATAATGACAAGGGTCATTTAAAAAAAGGTAAAATGACCTGGTCATTTACCAACACTGCAATAGATTGTTGCCCACATATACTGTACATCATGTATTACACTTGTAGTATAATTACACAAAAGATATTACAAATGAAACAATATATCATATATTACCGTATTATATCGATGCCTTCTCCGAAAAATCAGTCAACAGGTCTTCTAAACAGAATTACATATCTGGCAGATTTAGAGTATACAATGTAGTGCAAAGTTATAGTGAATTTATGGTCGGATGTTAATAATCTAATTCAATGTGACAGACGTATATGCTTTTAATTATATCGATATGAGTACCGCCAAAGCAGGGACACAGAAATTATGTGATTTAGTGTGATTAAACCAAATCGCATAATTTTATATTACATCAATGCCACATGTATTCATTATCAGCTAGACTCAGTTTGTATATTTAACTATTATAAAACCGAAGAATAGTATGTTAAAATCGGATAGGTTAGTCATGGCAAAAAAATGTCGAGATCACAAGATCAACGATCTTTCCGGCCACTTTGATAAATCATATATCGATATTACATAAAATCTATATCATTATTACATACGGTATTAAAATTTGTAAAATTATGTGCATACTCCGAGTGTGTCGGAAGCGATCGTTTGATCTTGTGATCTCGACATTTTTTTTGCCATGACTAACCTATTTTTAAAATGCGAAATAAATTATTTTTAGTAGTATGTTAAAATGCGAGTAAATTAACTAGCGTTTTTTTAATAGTATGTTAAAGTGTAAAAAATGTTATTAAAATCTAAAATAAATACAGTACATACTCTAACCCTAATTTAAATATAAAATTCTGAATCCATTTGAATTCTGTTCCCACTTATAACAGGTGACGTAAGTCATTTATTGATTGATAGAAATCTTATGCCGATTCCGAATTGACGAGGAGTGAAATAGTGATGATGCAAAAATTTGCGGTCCCGATCAGTGTGTAACCTACAAATGCAAAGTTAAAAAAATTAAAGCCGAAAAAAAAAACAAGAATCACAAAAAAACTCACAAATTCGCAAGGGAAATTAGCCTTTTGCTATTAATAAAAGTTTTCGGTACAAAAATTTAAATATATTCTTTCCACTTTGTATTAATGCAAACATTAATTTTTCGACAAAGAATTAAGATACATATCATTGTTGTTTAATTAGTCACGGGCCCACCAAATTTTTGCGCCATCACTATTTCATTCTATTACAATATTGACGAGAACCAAATAATCTTAACAAAATTAGTCTTTTTTTTAACCTCATGTGATCGTCGTGTAACGATACTTATGATTTAACTTGCAGAAAACCGGTTTTAATATTAGTAATGATGATATATAATTACTCCTGCAATAAATCATTTTTTTTTTTTGAATCATTAATCAACGGAGGTAAAGACGTAGAATCAAGATGCCTGAAGATGCGAATACAGATTATTTCGGTCCGATTGATGATAATTATTTTCCCAATATGTACGACGTCCTATTAACAGATGTTAATTCTAAAGACTTGCATGAAGAAATTTCTGAATTGCTAAAAGCAAAATACTTATCATATTCTCCTGCTAGTGAATTTAAAGAAGTTTACGGAATTATATATGGTAAACATAACAGAATTTTTGTATCTCTACCAGTAAAAGTCAAGAGACAAGCAAAAAATGTTCACTTTCTTGTTGATACCGGCTCTCCAAGTACATACATTTGTGAAGAAGTTTATGAATCATTGAAAGCAACAATCCGGAATACATCCTCTCCTCGTTCAGTACTAATAAATAACAAGGCTACTCATGTATTTTTACCTCCTGTCAACTCTCATTTCACAGGTGTAAATGTCTTGGAATGGATTATTTAAATACTTTTCGAACAAAATTAATTATAGATTTAGAGAATCATTATGTTTTACTTTCTTTTGGCTCATTTGAACAAAATGATTATCAGTCTTATTCGATACAATATATTTCAGGAAGTGTAGGTGAATTTATACTTTTTGGTTTGGTCTTGTTTTTGATTTTTAGGAGGAGGATGCCCTATTTCTTTTTTTCAGTCGTGGTAGTCATTTTATTTTTTACTTTTCTTCACTTCAATTATCTCTGATTTCATGCTATTTGATTTTTTATCTTTTATTTCGCAATATTAATATTTGTTTAAGATATTATGTTTTCTCAAATTTGAAATAAATTATATTGCTAAAAAAAAATGTTTATAAGGTTAACATATTAGCGGATTTACAGAATTACTCTAAAACCATTTGTTTATCGAATTGGCTGGTGATAGTTTTAATATTTTTTTTTAAAAAAAAAATAAAATAAAAATAAATAAAAAAAATAAAAAAAGATATTTCTTTCTATAATCTACAAAGTGTCCAAAACCAATGAATATTATATAAATTTCACAATTGTAGCAAAAACTTCGATAAAAGTTTATTTATAATATTATTCAAAAAGGAATATATTCTATAAAATGTTCTTGCCTATACATCAAAGCCAAGTCAATATCGAATTCCCAATAATTATAATGCTAATATATCAAATAAAAAGTGCATCGAATGCTGTAAATTTTTTTATTTACGACGATATTGTTTTTCACAACCAAAATTAATAGCTTAGTTAAATAGTCAGTGCATTTCTCTCCGGCATATATTTCTTTAACCACGAATTATTTCTCTACAATTAATAAGAAATTATGCAGATTAAAAGTAATAATTAAGGTCTTTTATATATAGTATACTTAACATTATAATCGTTCACACTAATAAGCCTAGAGTTAAAATGTGCAAGACTTAGTAATTTTCTCCTAAAGAAACTTAAAATTTTTTTAGACTAATTTAAGTATAAACCTATACATACAAGTAATTAAGCAAATCATTTTATAGTTAGTAAGTCTAAAACGATTACTATAATATAAATATTTAAAATTAGTAAATCATGCTCATAAATATTTATACATTAAAAAATCATTTTATTCCAGTATGTGAGTATAAAGAACGTTTATTAATAATATAAGCATTAATAAGCAAGTCATAATCATAAATATTTGCTTATTAAACAAATAATTTATTCTAGTGAGTAGAAAGAACATTTGAAATAAGCAAATAAGTATTCAAACATTAAACTAATTATTTTATCCATAATATAATTTAGTTAGTGAGTGCAAAGACTCTTTATTAATCTAAGCATTTAAAATCAGCAAATCGTATTCATAAACATTCACTCATTAAACAATTATTTTGCCATATCATCTATATAATTCAGTCGGTAAGTATCAAGACCATATGTTAAATAAGTATTAAAATTAATAAATTATGTTTACAAAGATTTACTTACTAAATAATTTGTTTATTTATGTTATATAATTTAGTTAGTAAGTATAAAGAAATTTATTAATCTAAGTATTTAAAATTAGCGAATAGTGTTCATAATATTTATTCATCAAACAAATCATTTTATTCTAGTTCGTGAGTATAAAGAATATTTATTAATCTAAGAACTTAAAATCAGTGAACCGTAATAAACATTTCATTAAACAAATTATTTCATTCAGCATGTTAGTATAAAGAGCATTTATTAATCTAAGTATCTAAAAAATCAGCAAATCGCATTTATAAATATTTACTCATTAAACAAACCATTATATTGTAGTAACGCGCATATACTGATCTAAGTCGCAAACCATTTTCAAAACATGCTCATTAAATATTACTTATTGAATAACTATATATTATTTAGGGGGTAAGTAAAATAACATTTATTAATCTAAATATTTAAAATCAACCAATAATGTCGTAGATTAGATTTAAATAAAATTGTGATTACTATTTAGCCCTAAATACACATATATTCTTATTAACAAATTTACCTTAAATCCTAACCAAACCTAAAAAAATGCACCTAAAAATTTTTATCCATGTTATTTGATTTCATTTAATTGTTATAAGTCATATTTATTAACAAATTCTTTTATATTATATACTTTAGGCGGTGAGTATAAAAACATTAGTCAATTGAATATTTAAAATCAACAAATCATGAATATTTACTTATTAAACAAGTTATTCTATTCCAGAAAGTAAGTATGAAAAACATTTATTAATATAGTATAAGCATTTAAAATTAGAAAATAGACTCATAAATCTTTACTCATTAAACCAAATATTTTATTCTCAGTATGTGAGTTTAAAAAATATTCATTAAAATAAGTATTTAAAATCGGAAATCATATGGTTTTACGTACGAAATCACGAAAGCCTTTTTCAACCGGGGTTAAATCGCCACCCAAAAAAAGAACTCAGATCATTTGACTTACATTATTCACATATTCAAAAAATCAAATACAGTATACTTTCGCTTTTACTATTTTTTATGAAAAAATTTATTATTAAACCACATGATCTGAAATTTTGGGGGTGGTGATTTAACCCCGGTTGCCAAATTCCTGAAAGAACGTAATACCTACTATATCGGCCAGCATTATAACTAATGTCGGCTAACTTTATCGGTATTAGGGATCCCATGGCAGAACGTGCTCAAAAAATAAACCGTTGAACTATCATTTGATGTTACACACACTCTGATTGGTTGAACGTAGGTTCCAGATCACATGAATTCTAAAATCTTGCCCAAAATTTGGAAAAATTTGGGCTAAACAGCAAAATTTGGAGATTTTAAAATTAGAGCCAAAAATTTGGATACAATTTTTGACAGTCCTTGTCATCCTTTTATTGCGTGATTCGGCGTAATTTACCGTGATTCAACAAAGAGACGCTTGCTAGGAAGTTCTTTAAGTGTTGTATCGATTGAATTATTTTTTTTTTAAGTTCGAAAAATTCTGGGTTTACAGTAACGCTGTATAATATTTGTGTAATGTCGATCCCGGTATGATTAACCAATAAAAACATGTCGATTACGTCACAATCGCGTGTTCAAAAATCACGCTGATGAAACAAGACAGGGTCATCTTTTTTTTTTCTAGTCCCATAATTTCGGTGATTTTTTTTTTGAGTATAAAATACGGGGTGTGGACTTTCTCAAGCTCTTACAACAAAACTTGGGTTAAACCTTTTGATAAAATACTTAAAAAAGTATTAATATCAAAGACAGCCCCTCTCGAAGCCGGGAACCGTGCCACGACTAGTACCGGTGGGTTGGGGTGGGTTGGGGTTCACCTAAGTGTCTCGAAATATTTTTTCGATTAATTTTACAAAAATAGAAAAATAGCGGGTGGGGGTTGTGTTAAACAAAAAAAAAATCAATTTGAATCAAAATTTTATTTTTTGTATTCGAATTTTTTGATTTTTTTATGTACTATCAGCTATATAATTAAAGCTTTTTTTTTAAAGTTGTAATAACATTATAAAAAAAAATTTTTATATAAAATATTTTTGACCACAATCGAACATTTTTAAAGTTTTTTTATCAATTTTAATGGCCGTACCCATGTCACGTTGGTTGTACAGTACGTAGCGGACTTTTTTTTGTGACCTACCTAATGCTCGATAGGTAAAATTCAAATGAACGTACGTACGTATGTACGCCAGCGATACATTTTTTTGTACTCAATTTTGCAATAACTTATATTACACAACTTTTTTATTTCAGAGTAACTAATAACGTTAAAGGAATTATTGATATCATACTCTTGTATATTTACGGGTTGTTTTAATAAAAACCCAATACTAAATTAATAATTAAGATACAATAGCCCATCACTTTCCTTTTTTTTAATTTTCCAAAAATTTCCGCAATACCTTCCTTCTCCGAGCTTTTTTTCTCCCATTCATCGACCTCTTTGAACAATGTTGACAGATCCTGTGAATACTGATGTTTCCCGTACAAGAACTCGAGATTCTTTTAACCAATGGGTTCCACACATTCTCTAAGTGGGAGCCTCATGACTTATCAAGACCAATGTCATTACATTCGACTTCTCGAAGAGTCTTTATTGGTCCGACTCCGGCAAATTGGAATTATAAAAAAAAGTCTTTAATTGGTTCTCTAAAAGTGAAAAGGCTGTGCATCATGGTACAAAGAAGAAAAACTTTTAGAGCTGAATCTGATGTTGTGGACCAAATAATATGACTTCTCTCGATTATAATACTTTTGATGATCAAAGTTAATAATTATTTTTAAATTATTTGTCTGATTTATATTTTGTTTTTTGTTTTTTTTTAATGTCATCTCTTAACATATTTCTTAACATATTTCTTAACATATTTTGAAATATAGCGAAAAGCCAAATATGATAACTGATGCACCTTTCCTTGTTGAAGAACCACAAGATGTGGAAGAGTTAGAAATTATAGAATCAGATGTGGACTGTCCTACAATGAGCAGAGAGGTCTTTTATACTCCATCCGAGAATATGAAAAAATACCCTGTTACACCACCACACAATCCTCGTATGCTTAATTCAAAAAGTCGTCATTCTCAGACATTACCATTACATTTACATCCAACTCTTTCGGTTGTTAACTCTACTCTTGGAGAAGATGACAGTCAACATGATGATGCTTCAATATCATCAATAAATTTATCAAAATATTCCTATAAATCATGATGAAATAATGATCCGAATTCTGATGCAAATAATGCTGATGTTAATCAGATGCTGGGTATTTTGATCTTCCTGTTTATTCAGCAGTCAAAGAGGATTGTATATTGACTAGGATTGAGCGTGTATATCATTCAGGTGTTCCAAGAATGTATAATGAATCTACTTCAAGGAAATATTTCACTAATTCCTCAGGATGGAGAGAATATAATGTGAAGTTAAAACCTGATCGAATTGAGTTTTATAAAAATAAGGTAAATCATACGATAAATTTTTATTTTATTTTCAAAGTTTTTGAAAAATTTATTATAATCAAAAAAATTCGTGTTTTAATGGTTCTAATTTTTCAGAAAAAAGCTGTTGATCAACTGATTTTTTCTTCTTCAACTCGGTTATCTCTCTATTCACCAGTCGATTACACATTAGCTTTGTCTACTCCAAATGATTACGGAATGAAAGTATTTATATTTCGACCAAAAACTTATTCTCTAAGTGTTGGATGGTATCGTGCTTTATATAATTTGCTTACGGAACCATCCGTGAAACCATTACCTTCCGTTTGTGATGTAGTTGTACCTGATCTGGATGTTCGAGTACAAATTCCGTTAAAAGATGTAAGGCAAACATTCAAAATTACTGCTGAAGAAATAACTAAAACTGTTTTGGATGAATTGAGTGGTATAAACGAATGGGAGGATGTGTTGAATGAATGGTTACAAAATAGCGATATGAGATTATGCTGGAAAAGATATGATCGGATAGAGTGGATTGTTTGGGAGAAAAATGATGATGATGAAAATGATAGAAGTGATTTATTAGCGTGTCCACAATTTTTGAAGGGGTATGTTTTTATTTTATTTTATTTTATTTTATTTATATCGAATTTTGTTTATCAAAATTACGTATTTTTAAATATATTATCCCTTTCATATACTTTCATATACATTTTAATAGACCCATCAACTACAATTACGGTGCACAGAACATTATCCAACATCCGTAACGCTACCTGATGAAACAAAACTGCAGGTATACACAATCGTTGATTTAATGTTGATTAATCTTTAAATAATTTTATCAATTATTCGTGGCTTAGGAACCACCACCAGTTGAAGGATATCTCATTAGAGTTACAAACGAAAAAGGTCGTAAAACAGGTCAAAACGACTATACTTTTCATCACATGATTATTATTTGTTTTTTTGAAGCCGTTCATCGCAAGTCCACCATCACCACCATCATCGTCACTTGAAGCTGGTTCTGGTTCTTGATGGGGGACGATAAAACAAATCATGAACGACCATTAATATATGCTGTTTCTCCACATGCTCAAGGACCACAATCCGTTGATGCTTTTCTTAAGGCGAATAGTAAAAGACATATTAAACAAATTATAAATGCATACGGATTCATTAATTTGATTGATGTTAAAGAAGTAAGACCTTTAACGTACGATAATGGTGAGGATGCTTGTGAAAATGATCACGCAGAAGATCAATCTAAAGAGCTTAAATCTGAAGGAAAAGGTTGTCCTTTTGAATTGGTCATGATGAATGGAATGTCTATTGTTTTAGAGGTTGTCTATTTGAATGTCAAATATTTTATTAATTCTTTCCCGCTAGTTCACGATTTATTTATTATTTTTAATATCTTTAACATCATTTCATTATTTTATAATTGTTATAGGCGTATTCTAAAACAACAATGAAAGAATGGGTAAATTATCTCGATGCGCTTATCAAATATTGGAAGCTCGAGTTGATGATGACGTAAAAATTCAAATTGTACGTTTAAAATAAATCAGTTTAATAATTATGATGATAATAGCGCATCTATAGGTGATGGTATTCGTGGAAATTGGGATAATTTTCGATCATATGCCAATCCTACAATTTGGCACTGGTGCATTCTAAATGGATGACGAGGTATTACGGTAAGTTGTTTATTGTCGAGGATGATGTCGATGATCAATCAATGGGGTTTTTTTAATTTCAACTTCATTTCTATAATTTCAACATCATCCACGACATTTATTAAAAATTCTATTCTAAAAAAATAGGTTTTATAATATTCTTTTTAATTTAAAATTCTTTATAGAAATCCGGATTACTATATCAAAAATTTCATTATTATGGTACATTTAATAATTTTTATCATGTCTTAACAAGAGGTTACTTAATATTTTACCGACTTTATTCTTGGTCGACAACTGGAAGAAAAATTCGCCGGTGTTATCATAGGCGGAAAGGCATCATCAATTTATTAGATTGTTATGTATATTCGGGTCAAATAACCGATCATGATTTGTCTTATTCCAGAAATTTAAATCGTGTAAGCACTGAGATGCAAAATTTTCCAAGAATATACAGTGATGGAATGTGTTGTTTTGATGAAGATGATGAATGTACATTTGTTGTTTGGAAGGTAATAAACATCATGTAATCAAAAGATCCGGAGCTATTGGTGTGGAATTTCGAAAAAAAGCAACGTTAGATTCTGTTGGTAAAGTTTGGATATTTCGAGCTAGGAATAGGAGTGAAAAAGAATGGGTTTGGGCGTTAAATGTCGAAATTGAAAGGTGTTTGATTGAACATAAGAGGACTATTCATTAATATGATGGTATTAAGTTTGTGTATATTTGTATATAGGTTCGATCTTTAAAAGACTAAAAGTTTAATTCAGTTTTTTAAGAGATATATAATTTGGAACAATTTTACTACTTTTATAAATTATTTATCTATTATCAAATTTTGAGTATAATAATTTTTGGGAACTGTTATTGCCACCCCCCATTTTTGTTAATGCCACCCATCCGGCCTCCGACCCAAAACTCCGGCCCAACTTCCGGCCTAAATCATGTGACCTAAGCCAGAAAACAAGGTCACATGACCAAAAAATTTTGTCTAAAGCTACTTAAGTAACACAAATTTTTGATGCATCGTTTGTGTAACCTTATTATCCAATCAAATTATATACCGGAATCATAAGATTTTATAGAATTTTATTAATAAAATTCTATAAAATCTTATAATTCACAAAATTTTACTAATTAATTTTAATATTATGCATTAAGTAAACTTGTTAAGCACCCAAAAATACATCAGAT
>QKWP01000781.1:97296-158144 GCA_003550325.1 Gigaspora rosea
TTTAAATGGAAGCACGCCACATTTCGCCTATGATCACTCTCCAGTTGACAGGCTGATTATCATAAAAATATATATATGTCATTCAAACTCAAACTAGTTTGCAAACTTCAAATCAAACTCAAATCAAACTTAGTATAGTATTTGGGTTTGGTTTGAATTTGATTATTTTTTATTTGAATTTGGGTTTGATCTCAAACTTTATAAAATTTATAGTTTGAGTTTGGTTTGATTTGGGGTTTGATCAAACTCAAATCAAACCCGGATCAAACTTCAGAACCCTATCTGGTACAACTTTGCACTTTATTTATATAAAAAAAAATTTAAACTAAAATAATACTTTGCCCAGCTCCATGTACTCTTAACAGAGCCAACTCGACCAATTTTCCACAGAGACAAAATGAAGACACCAAAAGAACCCATTTCCTTTAATATCAAATTCAACTCCAAGAATGATGACTCCAAGAATGATGACTCCAAAAACGATACTTCAAAAATAATGAAAAAAAGAAGTATCTAAAAAAAAAGAAATGTTAGTACCGTAACAAAAAAAAACAAACAAGTAAAAAAAAAAAACCTAAATCTCGACTTCCACTACTATAATGACTTCAAAAATGACGACTTCAAAAATGACGACTCCAAGAAAAGAAGCTTCTAAAAAAAAAAAGAAGGTAGTACCTATAACAAAAAAAACAAACTAGTATAAATAAAAAATACTTAAATCGACAAAGGTCTCAACTTTCACTACTACAACGATTCCAAGAATGCTGACTCAAAGAATGATTCCAAGAATGACAACTCCAAGAAAAGAAACGTCTAAAAAAACAAAGAAGAACCTGTAACAAAAAAAAACAAACTAGTAAAAAAAATACTTAAAACTGTTGACTCCCACTATAATTCCAAGGACAACAACTCCAAAAACAATGACCCAAAGAACAATAACTCTAAGAATATGATTTCAAGAACTATAATTCCAAAAATGATGACTTCAAGCATGATAACTCCAAGAATGATGATTCCAAAAACAACAACTTCAAGAAAGACAACTCCAAAAACGATGACTTCAAAAATGATGACTCCAAAAAAAGAAGCAACTGAAAAAAAAATTAGTATTATAGTAAAAAAAAAAACCAAAAAAAGAAGAAAAAATTTACTTATCTAAAGAAAAAAAAATTCAAAGAAGCACAGTATCGCGAATAAAAAAAAACAAAATAATAAAAAAATCTAGATTTACTTGTAAATCGATCTAAATACAGATCGAATCTAGTACTCCAGAAATATATGGGCTAGCCCAAATTAACAAAACAAAAGATCTTCAGAAATCAATTTTTATGTTGTAAATCTTATAATAAATTATAAGAAACTGCAAACTTTAAAGAACAATATAGCAAACTTTTATTAATACAACTACTTTTGTTTTTTAAATAAAAAATAATCCTAATCTTATTATAAATTGATTTATGTGAAAAAAATATTTTTTGAAAAATTTGTCAATTTGGTACCTTTTTGTAGCACCTAGCCTATATGATCACCAATCTTAAATATGATTGGCTGATTATATGGAGTTGTCATAGCAATAGGTTGCCATTTATAATTTTCCTTAAATATTTCACAATGTTTTGAAAATTTTAAAATTAATTTAAAAATCATTATAGTAAAATTAATTTTAAATCTTAAAATTATTCAAAATATTTTAAATATATTTATATATTAATTAATTAGAATATTAAACTTATCTAAATTTCCAAAAAATATTTGGTACCAATTCAATGTTTACTATTTGTCCTTTGTTTTTATTATAATAGTATTGTATGTTTTCATGATTTCTAAGTTCTATATCTTTTTTAATGAGATTTTTTTTGTTAAATTATTTCTTTTTATTAACAAAAATGACAAGGATATTCAGGTTTAGACTTTGTTAATTGATATGTTAAGCAAAAGGTTGCAGCTTCTAACCAATCTGTGAATATTGTTAAAATTTTTGAATAGAACCAAATAAATTTGTTATTAAGTAACAAATTAGTTCTATTCTTTGAAATTAATTGAATTGGTTCCAAAATTATATCTAAACATTTATGAAATATTTGTCTTTTTATTTCTTTTTCAAATTAGAAGATTTTATTATTAGCAAATAACCAGTAATTGTTTTGTATCCAGTTTATTTCTACACTATGTAGATATATTTTCAAGTGATAAATATATTGGGTGAAGCTAACTTTTTTATCCAAGGAATCACAATTGGTAGTATTAGAATATAAAATAATAGATAAAATTTTTGCTCCAGTTGGTAAAGTACTTGAGTAGTTTTCTACCATTCTCCATTATTTTGCTTTTTATAATTTAAAAAAAAATTTTAATTAATAAAAACAAAATAAATATATATGTAAAAATAATATTAAAGTTAATATACTTTAGTAGTTTTATATAATTCTTCATATTCAAGTACAAAAGTTTGAGATATATTAGGAATTTCTAATATATTTTGAATACAACTTATTAATGGCATATGATATAGGGGCTACCAAAGCATTGTAGACACTTTTGAATTGTAATTACTCAAAATCGGGTAAGTAACCGCAGCATGAAATCAATATTACATGTTACAACAATCTCAAGGTATAACATATTAAAATTTGGTGCAATTTCATTAAGTTGTGCTAGAAAATATGACAAACTACCGTTTTTGGATTGGTACAAAAGTCAATTTCTGACTTTTTTTATCTTTGAAAAAAAATCACAAAAAATCGAATTTTTTACAAATCAGTTTAAATTTCACCCAAATGTAGTGAGGCACCTAGGTAATATCATTCAATATATAAAAAGCTATGCTTGTATAATGGGTTACATTCAATTGGTAGGAAAAGTAAAATTTTTATTTTTTTTCTCATAAAAATGATCAGTAGCAAGAAAACTTGGATGATAAATAAAAAAAACTTTGATTAAGGTAATTCTACTTGTTCTAGTGTTGCTAAGGTTGACTGTAAAAAGTTCGTTATATTAAAATTAAAAAAAGCTTCACAGAACAAGTACTTTAAAGGGACAAAAAAGAGAAAAAACCTTCTAAATATCCAAGATTACATGCTCTTTTCAACTTCTCCAGTCTCAAGAGTCTAATTTTTAGCAAAATTTTGCTGCCAAACTTAATTATATATTATTAACCTTCTCAAATACTAACAATAAAAAAAAAAGTATAGTACTATACTATTCATCATGCATTATACAAAGAAGATCTAAGATCTTGTGTTGTCCCTTGGGTCGTTCATCTCCTCTGTCCAGTCTCATGCCAATAGAGGCTAGTATTTTCGAAGCTTTAAATACATTTTGTAGTTGGGTAAACAACAATTGCTTATTTTTAGATTCCTTTTGTTGTATTTGAACGTGAGCCATATAAGGTATGAAATAGAATATTGAATATTTGAGTCACTTTTTATGTGTATCTATAAACTTACTAAGTGGGCTTGTTTTTTCCGGTCTTGATGCCAAATCATACTACCACTTGCACTAAAAAAAGAACCTATAGAATATAAAATTTTGATTGGTTTTTTTTTGTTAAAGAAAAATATGTTAAAAAAAAAATAACTAAAATTCGAACCTTCATACTAATAAAAAAACCATAATTGTAGTAATTTTGTATAACTATAACAAAACTGCACAAAATTTTAACATATTATACCTTGAGATCATTGTAACACATAATATTGATTTTTTGCTATAGTTACTTATCTGATTTTGTGTAATTACAATCCAAAAAATGTCCACAATGTAATGGTAGCCCTCTGTATAAGAAATACTCTTATTATTATAATCTAATACTTTAGTTTTCATATATGATAAATTGGATTTCATATTATTCATAAATAGTTTTCCTTGTTTAATATTTTTTGGTAATAGAGATTTGGAATAATTTGAATGCTTATTAAAGAATGAGATAATCACATTTTCAACTACTTCACTTAGTTTATATTTTGTAACCAAAACCATTAAATTAGCATAAGCTTTGTTAGAAAATTTATTATATTCTTGATTTTCACCATCATATGAATTATTTCATATCCCTTAGATTGTAGTAGAACACAGGCAAATTTGCCTGCGTTTTTGCACTTTTTAGCTCTGATTTACTTTTTTAAAATGCTAAAATAATTAAATAAAACTTTGTACAATTATATTTGAAAATAAGGATTACTTTTTTGCAAAATTAGTTTTTATATTATAAGAAAATAAATTATAGTTACATATAAGCTGAAAATAGATAATTTTAAGAAAAAATTTTTTTAAAAAATTTTATTACAATTTTTCTGCGATCTTATTTAGTTTTAGTTTTAGAACTATAGTTCTTAAGACAATATTGTAGTTTATATAAAGGATGACAACTTTCATTATTGCAACTTTAATGATTTACTTGTAAAAGTTAAGACTTGTATTAGAAGTAAAGATTTTTTTATAGACGGGAACATATAAAATTTGAAAAATCTAAAGAAAAATTTTAATAGTAAAAATGCCAATACAAGAACTTTAAACATTTATTATATTAAAGTTTTCTAATGATTTTAAAAAAAAATTTATAACAAAGTTACTAAAACAAAACTCAAAGAATATTTTTTACTTAGAAAAGATATGGTTAAAATCAATATTTAAAATTTTATTAAAAATTTTAAAATACGCAGGCAAATTTGTCTGTGTTACAATCTAAGGGATAACTTTAATATAATCTGTTCTAACTTAAATATCATCAGATAATTCATAAAATTCTTACTAGTATTAATATTATTGATAGTTAAAAAGTAAAATATATAGCTTCGCTAGATAATTATACGCAGAAGATACACTAACTAAAAATAATTCCAGTTAGTATAAGCCGATGGTAAGTTTAAATAGATAAGACATACAACAAATAAAAAAAAAATTATAGAAGCATACTATTTGATAAAGAACTAATATAACGGTAGTTGAATACATTATATAATGAGAAAATAAATCTAAAAATCAAAGAAAAATTAAAAGCTAAGTATTATAGAAATTAGTATTTTGTGAAAAATATTGTGAAAATCAATTTTCCTTATATTTCAACACTAATTTAGCTCCTTCTAACGAATATTATCTTGATGCATTTGTTAAAGACTATCCAACTTAAGGGTAGAGTTAAATTGTATCATTGATCATATACAAAATGTGGCTAAATTTTTGGTATCACATGATCATCATTGTTGTGTTCTTGGAATATTCTAGAACATTACTGCATAAAATTTTCAATAATATATATTATAGTATTATGTGAGGTTACAGCAGTAGTACACCCGTACATGCAAGTATCTTTGTTAAACTAGAGCTTGGAACTGGATATCTGTTTATCTGTTTAGGGGTATCCTTTTTACAAAAGTTGAATCCGGATAACTGCTAATATTTAATTTGCAGATAACTGGATAAATCCTATAAAAAACCGGATAACCCTTATGGATAACCAGATAGTCCACGGATATCCGGATAAACCGGATAACTTCGGGTATCGTGATGATATATAAAATTATAATATTGATACTAACTATACCCTATTTATGTTAATCAGCATGAGATTGATTTGATAAAAATACTATACCAAAGATGCGCTAAAGCCCTATAGTATTATATACATTTGTCACTGATTTTAATTTATTCATCTGTTAATAATCACTACAAGGCTTTAGCATTAGCACATCTCGATTAAAATAAATAAACCGTTGAATAAAGGTTGCACAAAACATGGTATTTGATAGATAATCTAGACACAACGATTCAAAAATGGGCAGTGAAATAAGGATACGGATTGCATAAAGGATTAATTAATCAATGTGTGTAAGTATTATTGTATTGATTGAAATCGTTTCATAAGTTATTATTGACACTAAATTTTTTGTAAATTGGTTGGATAGTATACGAAAATTAGTCACAGCATTAGATCAAATAAATTATTCTATGTTTCTATATGATCGCATGAGGGTTTACACTTATAATCACTACTTTAATCAGTAAAAAATCTAGTATCTAGCAATGCTTGTTATTTGCTTGTTATTTTCCCGGACTTCCGAGAAATAACAAGCATTGCTAGAAACTCGATTTTTTTATTGATCAAAGTAGTGATTCCAGTCATGACATCATCTAAAAACGAAGAAATAATACCTTTATTTTGCCGCTATGGGAAATAACCTGGTAGATCTTTGGTCCCTTTAGGCCTCCAGATGACCAAGGATTTACACTTATTCCCGCCGTTGTGGTGAAATCAATAGTACATATCTACCTACAGGTACTCGTGAATACCCGCAGATATCTGCAGATTCTTGTTAGATTATCCTTTTGGAAACTGGCGGGTAAGGGTTGTTATCCATGAGACATTTATAGCATTCGAATGCACGGTTATCTGTGTGCATATCCGGATATGCGGTTGACGGGTCCAAGCTCTATGTTAAACACACGCATATATATTTTTTTTTATGACGATACATATAAATTATAACAATTTTACAAAAAAATATTTTTATCTAGAACGAACTGTAGCAATACGTATATCAAATATGTTCTAGAATACAAATGAGATTACAAAATAATCGGCATTCTGCATAATGTTTCACCCGAAATTTTGTGTAGCACCCGAAAATTTGTAATCGACTTTTAATGGTTTCTTACTAGCTATTTATAATTTTTTATATAATTTTTATAATCACGTTATCCAATATTTATATATTGTGGCTTATTTTTTTAATATATATATAAACATTATAAGCAAAATGACGTCTTATTATATTTTATCTTATATTAAAAAATTTAGCAATGATCTACATTAATTTGCCCTATCATGTTAACTCTATCTTAAATAAGAACATAGTCTAAAAGATGGAATAAAATTAAATAAACTAGTAAAATCATTAATTTAGTATTCAAAGAACATTTTAATTAATTAAAGAAGCAAAGATCTCAGACTTTGGACCATCAAAACTCAACCATTAATGAAATACTAGCATATATCGAAACTTAATGTCTTGTTAAGCAAGAAAATAAACATGATAAGAAAAGCTTTGGTGTAATTCTTGAAAAAATTTTACATGTAAAGCTACTATTAGAGCCTTCGAATCAAAGATAGAGATCTGGTTTCATACTTACCAAGAAGATCATATTGAAGGCTTACTAACTCAATATATAGTATTAAACTTTGCAAAAAAAGTTGAAACAAATAACCCTGTTAATTACTTAGAAATTAACTTAATTCTTAATTAGTGCTTCAGAAAGTGGAAAACCAGATTCAGCATACAAAGACAAGAACCATGATAGTACAATGATGATTTCAACAAAGAAGTACACAAATCGAACTCCTAGCAGTATTCAGAAAAATAGTAATAGAAATTGTAAGTAATGATCTTATCTATTATATAAATGATGATTTAACTTCTAATTTCGTATTTCTAATTAAACGTTATGTACGTTCATTACCAAGAATATAAATATGATAAGAAATTATTAGCTTTGGTATAATTCTCGAAGAAATTTTAAGTGTAAAGCCACCATTTAAAGCCTTCGAATCAAAGATAGAGATCTGGTTTCATACTTATCAAGAAGAATCTATTGAAGGTATACTAACTTAATATACAGTATTAAACTTTGCAAAAAAGGTTGAAACAAATAACCCTATTAATTATTCAAAAATTAATTCTCAATTAGTGCTTAGGAAAGCGGAAAACCAGTGTTAAATTCAGTATGCAAAGGCAAGAACTACGACAGTACAATGTCGATTTCAACAAAAAAGCACACAAATCGAACACATAGTAGCATTCAGAAAAAATAGTAATAGAAATTGTAAATAACAATAATCTTATATATTAGACTATAATTTAACTTCTAATTTGTATTACTAATCAAACCTTATTTGTTATGTAATTTCGTTACATAAAATTTTTTATGCATGTCACAAGAAATCTCATGATATGTAACACAGATATCCCATGACAGATTATATGAGTATCCTATAATATGTCATATGGATATCCCATGATATGTCACACAAATATCCAGTGATATGTTACAGGAAAATCCTATGACATGTTACACAAAAAAGGCCTATTTAATTATGATCTTATTTCATTATGATTTGCTACAATTATTAATAAAATTTATAAAAATTAATTAAATACCTTTTTTAAAACTTTTTCTAAAAGTAATATACTTTCAATTGTATTACTTGTAGCTGTCTAGCTTGTTTTTGAATAATTTTTAAAAACACCTTTAGTTATATTTATTTTCTCTATTAATAATCTTAATTCAGCTCATTTAATATATAAAATATAACAAAAATAATTATTGTGGTGGCTTATACTAAAATTGGCTTATGCTGAAATCTGGGGTCTCTATTTAAATCTATAATACCTACTAAAATTCACATATACTCTTTTATTAATAACCCTAACCCTAAACCCTTACCAAACTATAAAAAAAAACCAGTTCAGCTCACCTTACCAACGCTCGTTTCGTAGACACAACATTTTACCAACAACAATTCACCAATATGACATTTCGCTAATATTTATTTTCCATTTCGCCAACAGTTTATTTCACTGAAACTCATTTCACTGACAAAATAATTCTGGTCATTGTCATTAGGGTCAGGCTAGAATTAGAGTTAGGTCAGACTAGAATTAGCGTCTATGAAATGAGCTTCGGTGAAATATATTGTCAGTGAAATAAACTTGTCAGCAAAATAATTGTCAGTGAAAAAACATGTCAGTGAATATTTGTAAGTGAAATGTTGTATCTACAAAACAAGCATCGGTGAAGTGATACATATCCAAAAAAAACACACCTGAAAAAGCCCTCTAAAATTTTATAATGTTATAATAAAATAATCTAAATTTTCAGCATAAGCCAATTTCAGCATAAGCTGCCACAATTATTATTAAATTAAAATTATAAATAAATTTAAAATTATAAAAAAAATTAAATTTTATACCTGCTTAATGTGAAGATTTAAAAAAATTATATATAATATTACATTTTTTAATTAATTTATCTGCCCAATCAAATTTTAAAATATCTGCAACTAAATTAATAGCATGTGCTATATATCTTATACTAAAAATATGTGGATTTGTAATAAAATTATGTTTAAAATTAGCTCTATTATTACTAACTATAGCTGAAAAATGTTCTACACCAACTGAATCTAAAACTTCATTAATTTTATTTGCTAAAAACTCTTCTCACTAAGTTTATATAAGTATTCTTTATGTTCAGGTGTAATAATTATAAATTCCAAATTGAATATTTTTTTATTAGACCAAATATCTAAATCTAAATTAAATTTAATTTGTTAGAATTACTTATTATAAAAATATAAAATATATTTGCTTAAAGTCAAATTTGGATATTGTTGAAGTATATTGCTAGTTTTTTGATTAATAATAGCTAACTGTTGTTCTAATAAATAACTTGATAAATATTGCATATTGGTGGTTTATAAGATAAATTTGTTTCTTTTAATGCTTCAATAAAAAAAAGAATTCTTAATAATATGCCAAGAAATTTCACAAATAACAAAAGCTTTAGCCCAGGCAATGTGAATTTTTTGATTTTTTGTTAATCTAATTCCATTATTCTAATATGCTAATCTAATTTTCCTTGAGTATGGTTTTTTCTTTTTTTTGTTAAATTCATTTTTTTCAGAACTATTTGAAAGAATTCTTGTAAGAAATTTTCTAATAACTAATGAAACTGCTTTTGTACAATAATTAGCTAAATGACTTTTTAACTCAATTGGTTTACCACGATTCCAGATTGTTCCACATAAATTACAAGTTGCTTTGTATCTTCCTTTACCTACTTTTTCACCTTTGGTAAAATACTCACAAACTGGACTATATGGACGACCACCAATATTTTTTTTACCTTTATCTATAGTAGAAGCTGATATATTAGTAACTTCACTAGAACTCATTTTAAAAAATAAATTTGCTTGCTAAATATAAAGTATTTTAAAATATATAATAATTTATAATTTAATAAATAATAATTATAAATTTTTATAAATAAAAAAGTTTATACAACATTTATTATACATATTAAATAATTAAATTTAAATAAAAATCTATATACTTACACATTTTGGTTTAAATAAATTTTTAAAATAAAATATCTAATAATATAAAATGAAATAAATTATTTTTTATTACTATTAATTAGATCAAATATAATAATTATATATATATTAATTTAGTAAAACAAGTTTACTAAAATGCGCCTATGGTGTTGAAGACCATGCTACACAATCTATTAGAATAGCCAATCAAAATTTAAGATCATAAAATTTCATTTTTTTGTTTATTTTTTAAAAAAACATTCATATCTCTAAAGTTTGCTTATGAAACCACCTTTGGGGCTCTAATAAAAAAAATTCCTTGCTAAATTTTGGTATAAACTATGCCCCCCTGCCCCATCCCAGGTCTCACCCTAACCCTAAAGTAATTAAAATTTATTTTTTGTTTTATAAAAATTTATTTTTTTGTTTTTTGTTACACGGATTTGCAAATCTAATTTACCCTATGGTGTTCAACACCATAGGCGCATTTTATAACATTTGTAGTAAAATACTAATTATAAGATAAAATTAAATAGTAAATATTTATAAATCTAATAAATTATTTTAAATTTTTTTGGATTAATAAATGCTTTATATATATCATACTTGAAGTTGTAACTTCAAACATCCAAAGTTGTAACTTTCTAAACATACTAACTAATGCATGCAAGAAGATCTAATTTCAGGGATTAATTTTGATTAGTGTGCTAAATTGGTAACTTCTAGCAAATGACAACTTCAAGCGAATATCAAATATTAACTTCAAGTACGAATAAATTAAATAATAAATATTCATAAAAATTACTATCTAAAAACCATTTTATAACAATAATAAAATTTAGGTCCAATACTAATAATTTGTTTGTTATGCAATTAGTTTCTTCACAACATATTTGTATTTTATTTTTAACATTCTGAATTTACTATATTTAATCTATTAAAAGTTAATAATATAACTATGATTTCCCCAACAATTAAAGTTAACACTAAGATTTAGATTAATCTATCAGGAATTAATTGGTAGTAATAATATTATTAATAAGCTACTTACTATAAAAAAAATCTTAAATAAAAAAATCTTAATTAAATAATAGAATAAAAAAATAAAAGTTTTTTATATAAGCGCCAAATGCAGTGCTTAATAACCATGCACAAATAAATTCATTTATGAATTTTAGCTTATGTTGTTTCTTTATACAGTAAAGCCACATGTGTGCTTAATAACTATATGCAAATATTTTTATTCACCAACATGGCTTAGGTGTATGCATATTTCTTTATGTAAGTCATATGCGTTTTTAATAGCCATATTTTATTCACATGGCTTCTTTGTAACATGCTGTGCTTAAAGCCACATGCAAATATTTCATGAGCCACATACTGAGTATTACAGATAAATTAATCGCGCTTTGCCTTTTGATCAAATCTGTAGATCACAGGTGTCCTAATTTCTCTCTAAAGCTCTTCAATTTGGATAGCACCACACAAGGTCCAAAAAAAAAAAAAAAAAAAAAATCAAATTAACACATTTCAAAATTTATCGTTATAAGCATCTTTTCGGTTTTACAGTTACAAAGAGAAGCAAAAATTTCATAGAATTAAAAAATGTGCTTAAATATTTACATACTAGTTGCTAAGTAAAATTTTCTTTATTCATTAAGCATACAAACGTTACAATGTAATTCAAAATAAATAAATAAATAAATAAATAAATAAATAAATAATATCGTTATGTGGCGTTGGTTGCTCAGTAAAACTTTCTACTAATGAAAATTTCGAAGTACAGCTAAATATATTCAACTTTAAAGGCTTAATATAATGAACATCAACCTTTTATATTCATTATATTAAGCCTTTAAAGTTAGCTGAAATATTTGAGCAACCAACGCCACATACCGATATTTTTTATTTATTTTATTTATTTATTTATTTTGAATTACATTGTAACGTTTGTTTGCTTAATGAATAAAGAAAATTTTACTTAGCAACTAGTATGTAAATATTTAAGCACATTTTTTAATTATATGAAATTTTTGCTTCTCTTTGTAACTGTAAAACCGAAAAGATGATAAATTTTTGAAATGTATTAATTTGATTTTTTTTATTTTTTTTATTTTTTTTTTGGACCTTGTGGTGGTGCTATCCAATTGGAGAAATTAGGACATGTATCTGAGCCATCGGTTGCACAATTATAAGATGATTTCACGACAATCAGATTGCAGCGATCTACAAATTTGATCAAAAGTCACAAACCACGATAAATTTTGCTGAGAGCTTTACCTTCACCAAGAGTTTCGCCGGGGTTTCGCCTTTCGCCAGGGGTCTCGCCTTTCGCCAGGGGTTTCGCCACTTTCGTGTTTAGGTTTCGCCTTTCGCCATTTGCACAAAACAGTTTCGCCTAACAACTGTAACCGGCTCTCCAAGTACATTATGAATCATTCAAAGCAACAATCTGGAATACATCCTCTCCTCATTCAGTACTAATAAATAACAAGGCTACTCAAGTATTTTTATCTCCTGTCAACTCTCATTTCACAGATGTAAATGTTCTTGGAATGGATTATTTAAAAACTGTTCAAACAAAATTAATTATAGATTTAGAGAATCATTATATTTCACTTTCCTTTTAATTTAGAATTCTTTATAGAAATCCGGATTATTATATCAAAAATTTCATTATTATGGTACATTTTAATAATTTTTATCATGTCTTAACAAGAGGTTACTTAATATTTTACCGACTTTATTCTTGGTCGACAACTGGAAGAAAAAATCGCCGTGTTATCATAGGCGGAAAGGCATCATCAATCTATTAGATTGTTATGTATACTCGGGTCAAATAACCGATCATGATTTGTCATATTCCAGAAATTTAAATCGTGTAGGCACTGACATACAAATTTTCCAAGAATATACAGTTATGGAATGTGTTGTTTTGATGAAGATGATGAATGTACATTTGTTGTTTGGCAAGGTAATAAACATCATGTAATCAAAAGATCTGGAGCTATTTGTGTGGAATTTCGAAAAAAAACAACGTTAGATTCTGTTGGTAAAGTTTTGGATATTTCGAGCTAGGAATAGGAGTGAAAGAGAAGAATGGGTTTGGGCGTTAAATGTTGAAATTGAAAGGTGCTTGATGGAACATAAGAGGACTATTCATTAATCTGATGGTATTAAGTTTGCATATATTTGTGTATAGGTTCGATCTTTAAAAGACTGAAAGTTTAAATAATTTGATTCAGTTTTTTATGAGATATATAATTTGGAACAATTTTACTATTTTTATAAATTATTTATCTATTACCCAAATTTTGAGTATAATAATTTTAATTATGTTTTTTAAGTTAAAAGATTTTTCCTAATATTATCAAATATTGTTTATACTGTGTTAGCATAAACATACTTAATATTTAAAATGTAATTATCAATAATATGTCATATATATATATATAGATAAATATGAATCCAAATGTTCAACAAGAATATTAATAAACTTATTGTTATAATATTCATTATTCAAACAAGACGTTTTTTCATAATTATATTTTCTAGTTAAATTACGTTATAATAAAAAAATTTTAAGAGTTCTAAATTCAGCTGGAGCGGAATTAATCTAAATTGAGCGGATTCGTACATCGTAAGTTCATTTAGCAAAGTATTAAAATCGGTTTCAGTAATACAACTAATTTTTTATTTCATGTGATATAACATTCCATACCCAAGACGTAAGTTGTATTTTATTTAGAATAAAATTAATACAGTATATACATTGTTTAACATTATTTTCTTATGTTAACGTGGATTCTAATTATTATTAAAATAATTTCATTTGTGGTTACGTGTTCAAGTGACTGTTGGTTAATAGAATGAATTTGCTCTATATTATTAAAGTCGTTATTTTCAATCATCATTCTTTATCGGATCATCCAAAATTTTTTCATTTTAAGATAGCTTCATGAATTTAATTAACTGATGGTCGTTTTTCTGGATCTTATTCTAACATATCTTTAAAAGATTTACATAGCATTGATGTAGTGGCTTTAAGAATAGTCGGTCTCGAACCTCCAGATTCTTTATCTAATGATTTATTAATCGATTTTGCAAATCCTAAATCACCGATATAAGCATAATATTCCCACTATGTAATTGAAGACCTGAATGCTTTATATGGGATCCCCACAGCAAAAAGGGGGAGATGGGCCAACAAAATTTTTTTCAAAGAAACTTTATATCTTGAAGAATTGGATTAATTGGGATATTTGCTGTGGGAAGGCCCAATATGATAATAATTCTAATTGTTTCACCATTTAATTTATGCAACTTCATAAAGATTCACACGTAAGATCCATTTCTAATTTGCAAGACTAAAATATCTTCATCATTTGATATTCCATAACATTGGGATTTATAAATCCAATATTTAAATATGCGATTAGCTTTAAAATTGTATTCATTGATTAATAACAATAGTGATGACTAAATTTATAAAACTTTGACTTATCAAATATTTACTTCTTTTTATAAGTTCATCGTAACGATTTGATTCAAGAAATAAATTAAGTGCAACTACTCGGCGTAATGGCTTACCATCTGTACTTACAGTTGCAAATCCATCTTTTCCAATTTTTTCTCTAAATTCAGTTCAGTAAATGGAATCCATGAAATTAATAGATTATTACCAAACAATAATTTTTTTTTAGAGAATCATTATGAGTTTCATAATCAACTGCTCTGACATTTATTGCTTTACGCTTTTTGCAGCCATTTAATAATTTTTTCTTGATTAGGCGATGTTCCATAACCATTCGATAACATAATTCTAGTTCATATTGTCTAAGGAATAACCATTTTTGGCTGATTTTAAATACCACTCAAACGCCTTTGTCCATCTTTAACTGTGTCTATGCTGTGCCAATAACGCGTCGCGGTATTATATTGAGCGAAGTAATTGCCACCTTCAGCAGATTTTAAAACTACTCAAATGCTTTTTTCATCCTTGTATGTACCTATGCCATTTTTGTAACAAGTTCCAACACTAAATTGTCCATTCGAATTTCCACCTCAGCAGATTTCAAACACCACTCACATATTCCAGGATTCAATTGTCCATTTGAATTGCCCCTTTCAGCAGATTTCGAATGCTACTCAAATGCCTTTTTTTCATCCCTGTCTGTGTCTATGCCATCATGATAACACGTCGCGAGATTATATTGCCCATTCGAATTACCACCTTTAGCAGAGTTCAAATACCACTCAGCGCCTTTTTTCATCTTTGTCCGTGCCTATGCCAATTCCGTAGCGGTTTCCAACACTAAATTGTCCATTCGACAGCAGATTTATAATACCATACAAATACCTCTTTTCGTCCTGACTGTGACTATGTCATTTTTGTAGTATTTCTGCCGTGCCTAAAGTTGCATTGACTGAAATTAGCTCTGAAATTAGATCATCTTCCACGCGTTAACTAGGTAATTTAAAGCAATTATAACTTCAGGTGCCTGAAGTCGCGAGCGCTAACTTCAGGCACGACATATTTTAGAATTAATCAATCGAAGACATTAAGAACGAAACGCGTAAAATTACCTGGTACGACAATTACACAGCCGCCTTGGGGAACAACCCCGTTTTTTGTTTGGAAAACATTCGAAGCAAAAGGTGTTAAAATAATGATTTCACCGAAAAGCAAATTTTTCTTGTGAACAGTATCAAAAATAATTCTAGATCCGTTTGAACTTTGCTATACATGGCCAAAAACTGATAAATAAATAACATACGATTCAATTATGAAGATTTAAAGTCCAGTTCTGAGTAAAGTATGTAATTAGTTTTGTTTATATACTTATCGTTTACTTTATTAAAAATGTAATATTATAGTGTGTGTATATATATTTGTATTTAGAAATCGTAGGTACTTTTTCCAGAACTATATGCACAGTACATATGTACAGTACATGCTTACCTCGAATCATAGTCATTCAAGTATTATCAACAATTTCAAATGCCCATTATATTATTTTCATATGACGTGCAAGCAACCATACGAGTCAGCGAGTCAAGATAAACCGTGGTGTTGACATTGACCTAGATTTTAAGATAATCACATTTGTCGAAAATTCTTAACCCTGAGCCTTTTTTCTTCCGAGACACCATATTTATCAGAGCAGGGTTGGTAAATGACCGGGTTATTTGCTTAATTTTAAATGACCTCGAAATGACCAGTCAGTTTCGGCCATTTGATTTGGATTTACAAATGACCAATGACTAAATGACTAGGCCATCTACAAAGACTGAGATATTTGAGTTATTGAGTTATTGGTCATTTATATAGCCAACAAACGCAATGAGAGGCAGAAAATAATAAATAAGTTAATGACATAATTGACGTAATTCAATTCAATTATTGTACATTATTTAACAAAAAATATATTTCGATTTATTTGAGTGGATTAAAATTTCACATTTCAACGTTTCTGTATTCGTAGTGCATATGATAATAAAAATGTAATTTTGAAACATCTTTGCGCGTGATGCGATCTAAATTTATATGGATTTTTAATATTTCATATATTTTTTTCATAAGATTTTTATCGAGATTAAACGATAATCACTAATTGTCAAAGACGATAAACGAACGAGTTTGCCGAACGTTCGGAGTTTCCCTTGATATAATTCTAGTGGTGCAGTTTAAATTATGTAATTAATTGCCCTATGAAAAAAAATTTTCGGAAAAACATGGAAGCTGAACACGGAAACATACGTAAAAATATGTAAAAAATACGTAAAATGTACACTTTCCGTGTTTTTGGACAGGAAAACACACCGTATTTTCCGTGTTTTCTAAAACACGGAATGTCCTTTTCCGTGTTTCAAAATACAGTGTATTTTCCTGTCCAAAAACACGGAAAGTGTACATTTTACGTATTTTTTACATATTTTTACGTATGTTTCCGTGTTCAGCTTCCATGTTTTTCCGAAAATTTTTTTTCATAGGGTTGAAGCATTCATTTAATTTGTAGCAAAATCTTAGTGCGAAATGCGGATAAAATGAATTATTCCAATGACATAAATCACCCAATATTGTATAATCAAATGTCGAAACTGAAGCTGGAATTTTAATTATTTTAACATGAAATTTCAAAAATTTTTTGTGCATTTCTTAGCTTTTTTTAATAAGTAGGTTATGGTTTAGGGTTAATTTGGATAATAAAAGACTATGTAATCGGCACTAGAGTTGAAAAAGAAGAAAACAAAGCATTCGCTTACCATCAAAAATCAGAAGGACTGAGTAATGCTGCTGGAACATATAAGGTTGATCCTTGCGATGAAAATGGCAATAGAATCGCAAATAATGAACCCAAAGAATTCATGCATCGTCAGAATTGATACTGAAAGGAATGAATGTAAGGAATTCAGTCGTCATCGAAAATTCGATAAAACTAAGTCGTGCTGATGAAATAGTGCCCTTAAGAAACATCCACTGAAATCGACGGATTTAATGAAGTAATGCATCGACAAGTCGTAGATGGCAAAGGAATTTGGAATGTCAAAGTTAAAGGTCACCCAGCAAAGGTGAGGAAATTACTGATGGAAAAACAATTTGAGATCGTCCTTTGTAGGATTGGAGGATCTATTTGATGAAACATATGAAATTCCGAATGAAAACAAAGATAGTAAAACGAATGAGCTGAGCGCAAACGAGAGGATTGGAAAAAGAACACTTACCCAATATTCGAATGGTAAAAGAAGATCCAAGGGATTCTAGCCAGGGCAATGTCCAAATAAATTTCATTGGACATTTGGACATTTGTACATAGTCCAAATGTTCAAATAATTTTTTGGACCTTCTGGCATTGGAAAGTGTCCAAATAAATTGTAAAATTATTGGACATATGCCCAAATTGTCAATTGGTATATGCCCAATTGTCCAATAATTTTATTGGACAATTTTAATAATATAATAACAAAAGCTTTATTGCTTTTAACTACAATAATAACATTTATTAATAATTTTATTTTTATACTTATAATCATTTTTTACTCTTTAATTTATAATAATTTATTGATGAAGTTTCTAATTCAAAGTGTTGACCTTGGCTAATTTATTTTATTTGGAGTGTTTTCTTTTATAATATGCCTTTATTTTAAAATTAAAAATAAAACCAACTACTGTCATTATTCTTTTTAAAATACAAATCATTTTACAGTTTTAAATACTATGTTTGATTAATCATATTTCACTAGGACAATACCAAATCTATATTTTTAAAACTTGCATATACATATATAAACTTATTGTAAGTAAAATAGAGTTTGAGTTGATTCAGTAGTGTGAATATGTAAGTATGCATGCATATTTTATAATAATAATATTAATTATTATTATTAGTATACTTTTTAAATATACTAAAAATTAGAAATATTTTGTATTAGTGAATATTGGCCTAAATTAAATTTGATTTAGATCAAAATTAAATTAGTTTTTTTTTTTTAATGTCCTATAAAAAAAGTTATGTCCAATCAAATTATTTGGAAATTGAATCTTGTCCAAATGTTCAAATGTTCAATCTTTTCAAATGTTCAATATTGTAATATGCCATCCCTAATTCTAACAACAAGAATGATCACATGATTGGAATAAAAGCTAGAGCAGATGATAAGGTTTTGCAATTCCCAAAAAAAGCTGTTAGAATAAACAATGTTAATAGAACATCTAATGTTGAATATTGTTATCAAACAGAAAGGGAATAAACAAAAATATCTTTGAGGGTGTGGTGACTTAGGGAAGTTGGTAAGTTATCACCCAAGTAGCAGGTCTAGGGTTCAAATCGCACTGGTAATACTTTGAAAAAATAGACCTGTGTTATGGTAACTGTCTTCTCATCAATCGGTTGGGTACATTATCTGTAGCCTTGGTACACTATCTTGAATGCGAGCTTTTAGGTGTAGTTGTGTATCATTACACAAACAAATCTGAAGAATCAAAGAAAACAGAAATCTGTTTGGCAAAGTTTCAATAAGAAGGTAGCAAAAATCTTTAATAGTGTTACAAAAAGAGAGTATTGAAAACTGTCACTAGAGAACCAGATAACTATGACCTAAGGGACAAGGTCCACCAACCTGGCTGCTGAAGTCATATCAGAGAAAAAGAACCTATGCTATAGAAGTAGAGACCAAGGGAAGAATAACCATAGTGGCACCTAATGCTAGGTAAATCAACCCTTTTAGGCTAACTGGATTGGAAGTTTGGGATGTAACAGTTTAAGAACCGGTAGGATAGTAGAGATGGATACTGGGGTTGAAGCAAACTTTACAAGAGCAGAAGTAGGTAATGGTAGCAGTTGCAGGGTATTTCCTGACCGCAAGTTGTTTGCCTTGATAAATGCGTAAGTTACCAAAGTGTAGATAATACCTGGGTAGGAAAGGGACTGATTTATTAAGTTTTCTGTGAGAATAAACTAGTCCTAAGAGGATATAGATAGTATCTGGAACTGCCTTGACTAACTAATATATCAGAGAACTGTCTTAGTGATACAGATAGGATTGGCAGGCTAAGCTTGGACCAGAGAGTTTAAATAGGCAATCCCCTATTTGGGTTGCAGATATAGCAGCTAGTATATACTAAGGGATGATAGATAATATGTACATCAGCAAATTATATATACATAATCTTACGTAAGATATTACAGCCTGTAATATTATGAAAATCTTACGATTGCCACGGGTTATTACATAATATATTACGTTATTACGGTAATATTACATTTATTATTTCAAAATATTTTGAAATATATTGTGAAATATTGCGAAATAGACTAAAACAATGCAAATTACCCTCCTCTACAGGGGTCGTGTACTCATGCAGATCAATAAACTAATGCGCGCAGGAGGTAATATTTTGATATTTTTGCATTGTTTCGCAATATTTTGCAAATTTTCGCAAATTTTCAAAAATTTTTAAAAAATAAATAAACGATATACATATTCACATAATCATGCACTTTTACAGGTTTTTGCAATATTTTGCACGGTTTCACAATTTAATATAAAATTTTTATTTTTTTATTTATTATTATATATTATATTTTACAATTATTAAATATACATTTTTAATTAATATTACATACTTTATTATATATTACGTATTATTTTTACATTATTACAAATATTTTAAACTACTTTTGCACTTTGTCGCATCTAATTCTATTACTATATACAAAAAACTAGCACTACACACTTATTTTTGCTTATCCCACAGTTAGCTATTATCTTCGCTTTTTTGTTTTCTATTGTTTTTGAAAGTGACGGAAGTCGTCGTTGGAATGCGCAAGGTTTCAAAAAGTTGTTGTTTTTCTCGCAAAGTGCCAAAATAAAATAAATTATTAAAAAATTTAAAAATAAACCAAAAAAAACAAAAACAAAAAGCACGAAACAAAAAAAAATTGAAATGAAACCTTGCAAGAACTTGCAAAAACTAGCAAAAATTAGCAAAAACTTGCGAAATCTTGCACCCATTTCTCTAAAGAAGCGTTTTGAATAATTAGAAATTGCTGGGGTGTGTTCTTGAAAATGACAGAAGTTGTCGTTGGAATGCGCAAGGTTTCGAAAAATTGTTGTTTTTCTTGCAAAGTGCCAAAATAAAATAAATTAATAAAAAAAATTTAAAAATAAGCCAAAATAACAAAAACAAAAACATGAAACAAAAAAAAATAAAGCAAAACCTTGCAAGAACTTGCAAAAACTTGCAAAACTTAGCAAAAACTTGCAAAAACTTGCGCACATTTCTCTAAAAAAGTGTTCTTGAAAATTTGAAAATTGCTGGGTGTGTGTTCTTAAAAGTGTTGGAAGTCGTAGTTGGTATGCACAATGGTTCGAAAGTTTTGTTTTCTCACAAAGTGCCAAAATAAAATAAATTAATAAAAAACTTTTAAAAATAAACCGAAAAACAAAAACAAAAAACATGAAACAAAACCTTGCAAGAACTTGCAAAAACTTGCAAAAACTTGTGAAAACTTGCGAAAACTTGCGCCCATTTCTCTAAAGAACCATTCATAAAAATTTAGAAATTGCTGGTATGTGTTCTTGAAAGTGTTGAAAGTTGTAATTGGCATGCACAAGGTTTCGAAAAGCTGTTAGTTTTTCTCGCAATGTGCCGAAATAAAATAAATTAATAAAAAAAATTTTAAAAATAAACTAAAAAAACAAAAACAAAAAACACGAAACGAAAAAATAAATGAAGCGAAACCTTGCAAGAACTTGCAAAAACTTGCGAAAATTTGTGCCCATTTCTCTAAAAAAGCGTTCTTGAAAGTTTAGAAATTGCTGGGGTATGTTCTTGAAAGTGTTGGAAGTTGTAGTTGATATGCGCAAGGTTTCAAAAAGTTGGGTGTTTTTTTTGTAAAGTGCCAAAATAATAAAAAAATTAAAAATAAATAAATAAAAAAAATGGAAAAAAACAAACAAAAACAAAAGAACCGAGCGAAAAAAAAAATGAAAAACAAAAAAGTGAAAAAAAACAAAATAGAAGATTTAATTATAAACAAAAGATCTAATCTGATCTTGTAGTACAGAATTTGAACATCATCAAACTATTTCGAACTATTTCGAAAAATCAGTCTAATGTGCAATTCAGGTTACAGATCTACTGATCCAGCTTGGTTTCTTAGTCTTAAAATATTTTAAAAGAGTTCGAAATATTTCGTAACATATTTCGAAACAATTATTATAAAACGCACTTATGGTGTTTTAACACCATAGGTAAATTAGATTTGCAAATCCGTGTAACAAAAACAAAAAAATAAATTTTTACAAAACAAAATAAATTTTAATTACTTTAGGGTTAGGGTAAGGCCTGGGATTTTATCGAGGCATTAGTATATACAAAATTTAGCAAGAAATTTTTTTTATTAGAGCCCCAAAGGTGGTTTCATAAGCAAAATTTTGCGATATAAATGTTTTTTTAAAAAAATAAACAAAAAACCTAAATTTTTTGTTACACCTGATCTTAAATTTTGATTGGCTATTCTAATAGTTTTGTGCAACATGGTGTAAAACACTATAGATGCGTTTTAGTGAAACTTTCGAAATATTTCGAAATTACTTTCGTAATATTTCGAAAATTTGATATTTCGAAATATTTCGAAATATATTACGTAATATTTTGCTTATATTATAGTTCGTAAGATCTTACATAAGATTATGCTATTATAAATTTGCTGATGTATATATATAAACTAATTTGATTAAAATGATACAAATCTTTATTGATTACAGGATCCTGTAATGGAATTTAACAATTTTGGCTTATTAGGATCGTCTCACTAAGGCGAGCATTTTGGTAGTTAAATAATTCAAAATGGACTGGTAGATCAATAGTTATTCAATAATAAAAAATTTATTTAAAATTACTATTGAAATTACAATAAGTTGAATGATCTTGGGATCTTGTAATTGGATTTTAATGATTTTGTACTTGTTAGAATCGTCTCATTTAAATGAGCATTTTGGCAGTTAAATCATTCAAAATGGACCAGTATATCAAAAGTTATTACCAATTACAGAAATTGGTACAATTTATATATAGTAATTTTTTAAAAAAAGCCATAATTAATAAAAGTTTTTATCTTAACAATAATATAATTAAACTAATTTTATTTTTATAAATCTGAATAGTAAATAAATATTTGAATTAAAAAAATTAAAAATTAAATTATAAAAAAAATTTTGGATCATAGCTATTCAATATGCAAATTTTTTTGGACTGGACTATATTGTTATTCTATATCCACTTCTTCAAAGATATTAGATAATTAGAGCAATCTTAGACAATGAACACTTTGTATAACCTCACTTGTTACTGTGATATATCTAAGTTAATATGCCATTTTTAATAAAATTTAACAAAGAAGATTTAAGGCAATTTGCAATTATGAAAGAGACTATAATTAACTTCTATCTTGGTAACCAGTAGTCATACAGAGACGATCTATAGCTCATTAGAACTGTCTCAATGAGGTGATTTGAATAGTAGTAGTTTTGTTGAATTCTAATTACTGGATCAAGAGTTATACCTGTTTTTGTAGTGTTTATAGATTAACAATACTATTCATATAATTATTTTGTAATCTAGCAATCAAAATTGAATAATTTTGGTACTATTTGATTCGTCTCAATAAGACAAGTTGAATGACTGTTGAATGGTACTAGAATTATTATATTCTAATCATTGTATCACAAGTTACAAGCAATAAAAGATTAAATTTTAAAGAGCTAAAAAAATAACTTTGTATTGTTAATAAATTTTTTATTAATTGATGATCCAGATAAGATTTGCAGTTACTATATTGGGACAATAGTAAATTTTGGGGATAAGTACAATATAAATTTTTATTATATGCTTCAATCTGAGCAGAGTCAAATGAAAAGTATTTTTTTATTAAGTTAACGATACATGTCGATTAATTGAAAGTTGTAGAGCTCATTAAGACGCATTTAATAGTAGTTAAATTATTCAAACGGCCTAGTGGATAATGGGTTACTATTAAAAAATGATTGCCTGACTATATAAAATCTCTATATAGGCAATATTTGTTTACATAGAGATTTTATATAGTTGGCCAATTATTTTTTAATAATAACTTGCCACCTATTGGGCCAATTTGGATGATCTAACCACTTTTAGATGCATCTCAATGAGCTCTACAAACTTTCAATTAATCGACATGTATCGTTAACTTAATAAAAAAATATTTTGATTTGACTCCGCTCAAATTGAAGCATATAGTTAATATCATAGGAATTTTGTCCCAATTCCAAATGATCTTATTCAAATTAGCAATTAAGTAAATTGGCTTATATTAATAAGACAATTTTATTCATCATTATATGATCTACTTAGGGCGCTAACATTTATTACCTAATATCCATTTACTATAGGGGCTTACCCTCACCCCCAGGTAAGATCTATAAATAGAATTTTAGCCAATCAAATTTAACTAAGGTAAGATTTTTCTTGACCCCCATTCTCTAAAATATTACCTAATAAATGTCAGCACCCTTACTTCTAAATTTTTATAAAATCAGATAATTTTTTATTAATTAATTTTTATAAAATATATTCTTGTACCAAAAGAATCTATTATAGTACAATTAAGTTTTTTACAAATAACTATTAATAAAAAATTATCCAATTTTTATAAAAAGTTAAAGATAAGTAGAATTTGTTATGATGAATAAAATTGTCTTTATGATGAACAAAATTGTCTTAATAATGCAGGTTAACTTATTTAATAAAAAAGCCACTATTAATATACTATTATTAGGTTTTATTAAACTTAAAATTAAAAATTTATTTATTTTATTTAAGCATCAATCCAAGCAATTAGAATCAAATGGAACAGTAGCAAATTCATTTGATTCTGATTAGTGGATCACAATATTTCACATGTGTGCCATAGTTAGTATTGTGCCATAATACTTATACTTACATTAAATGACATATTGTCAAATTTAACTTTTAATTACTGTTGCATCTATGACTTATCATTCATTAAATTTGACTTTTAATAAATTCCAAATTTAATAAAATAAATTAATATAAATTTTTTCTTTATTAAATTCTTGTAATATAATAAGTGAAAGAATAAACCTTTAATTAATTATATTATTATTTAAGTATATAAATGTTATGCATTTACACTAAATGATATTTTTATTAAATAATATTATTGTATAATAAACATTATTGTATAACAAACATTATTGTATAAAAACTTTGTTATGTGATGAATATTGCCAAAATATTGTTGTATAGTGACATTTTTAAATAACTTACATTTCTTTTTTAATTCTATAGATCAACTATATGATGTTAATGACAGCGTCTAGAAAGAAAAAACTAGAAAAAAAGGATCTGTTAATAAGACAAGTTGAAAAAGAAAAACAATCAACTATAAATCTACTACCAAACCATACTACTTATCAAAAAGTAATAAAAGATACTCACCAAAGAGCTTAATCATTATTAAAAAGAAGTTTCAAAATCATATTATTTGCAAAGCAATACCAGCAACATACCAATACAATAAAATCTATAATCCAGAAGAAAAAAGGCATTAGTAGAATTGACAAGTAAAACTAGATATAGGAAAAAAAAGCCTATCTTAAACAAAACTAGAATAAATTAAAAGCACTAACAAATGAAGAGGCACTGAAACAGTCAATTGAATGCACCAATGATACAATATAGAAAAAGCAAACCACAAAAATGACTATATAAGTGAAGCAAGAACAATTATAGCAACAATAACAATACAAAAAAGAAAATTGATTAGTAAAAGAAAATTGAATATAAAAAAATATGAAATATCAAAAAGTATTAAAAAATCAAAAGTCATACTTAATGTTTTAAGTGCAACTTTGCTAAATGGTTCACAAACTTTTTTATAAAATATTTATTAGTACTAGCTTTTTGAATTTATTTGATTTTTTGTATACCATCTAGCCAGGTCATAAAAAATAAAGAATCAAATGCTTCTCCATTTAGTCATATATTCATAATTTTAGACAACTAAAAATCTTAGAAGTCAGTAAACTAGACAAAATAAGTAAAAATAAACTCATTATATACCAAAACTAAATACAAAAAATAAAAACTATAAAACTTAACTATAAAACTTAATTAAACAAAGTGTCTACCTTGGATTTCAATTTTAAAAAAAATCTAGAAAAAAAGAAATTCAGTAAGTTAGAATATCACTAAACTTATACTTACCAGTGTATATAATATTTTTGCTTGTACCAAACCTATTTATTAATGCGTGGTTCAGCATGATTCACTATGATTCAATATTGGGGTGTTTGCTATAAAGATATTTAATTAGTGAAGCAATATACTGATACCTGTTTTTTTTATAAGTTCGATTATATGCGAAATTTTTGATTTTATAGTACTACACTATATAAATATTTAAGTAATGTTGATTCTGGAGTTTATCAAATACAAAAGTCCCCTGCTCTATTTATCTATGATACTATATCTGGATATTTATTTTATTAAACCAGATATCCAACTGAATTATCTGATATATTAGAGATTACAAATTCCAAGGAGTTATGGATTAACTTCTTGAAATCAATTTTACTGAAAACCATTTCACCAAAGTCATAATATTGACATATCATTTTACTAACAAGGCATAATTTTAAAAATCTCATTTCATTTAACTGATAATAAATTTTAATTTTATTGACAAGTCATTTTATTTGTACTTTCCATTTCACCAAGTATTAAAAAGATGAATATCTATTTTACTAATATGTCATTTTTCTGAATAGTACATTTTTCTAACATTGTTTTTTTTAAATGTATTACTAAAAGCTCTTTTACCAAAGGATGTTTTATCAAACTACATATTTTTATAAATTCCGGACACCTAATAACCCGAAAAAAGGTATAAACTAATTTGCCAACAACTATTTTACTAACAGTCATTTCACTGACAAAGCTAGTCTGGTTTATATTAAGGTTGACCTGATTTATACAAATTGGGTTCACATTATTTCATTGACAATCACTTTACTGATATAACATTTCACTGACAAATATTCACTAACAAGTTCATTTTACTGACAGTTTGTTTCACCGAAGTTCATTTCACTAACAATTTTTTTTTTCAAAAAGCAAACTAACTTTAGCCCTAATTCTACCTAATTCTACTCTGACTCTAATGACAATGACCAGAATTACTTTGCTAGTAAAATGAGCTTTGGTGAAATAAACTGTCAGTAAAATGAACTTGTCAGTAAATAATTGTTAGTAAGATGTTATGTTGGTGAAGTGATTGTTGATTAATTGATTGCCACCCGATTTGAAGTATATTACTGCATTACATTCAATTAATAAATTTTAAAATTATGTCAATTTTCAATCGACAATCATTCAAAAGCAAGTCTATCATATGCACATAAAGTATAACTAATATAATAGTTTTTACTACACATAAGTATGATCAGATTTACAATATAAGGTAAAAAAGGGTAATTTGGCAAAGAGGGGTAATTTAGCGATTTTTGATATCTTATGATCTAATAATCAGAATCAAATAATTTCTATACTATTTGATTCATCTCGATAAGACAAATAGAATTGTACCAAGCTCACCTGGTTCTGATCACTGGGTCACAAGATATTTTTAATTATTTGCCATGTCAACACTTTGTCAAAATCCCCCTTAAGGATCATTTTTGTCCAACATATAATTGATAATATTTTGTGATCCAGTGATTAGAATTGGACAAAATTTATATTATTCAATTCATCTTATTGAGATGAATTGAATAGTATAAAATTATTAATTCTGACCATTTGATCACACAAGATACCATCAATCTCCAAATTACCCCTACCTCCTAAAATTTAAGCTTTTTGATAGAATTTATAATCCATTTAATGTCACTTTAAAACAAGATATTATATTACTAATTTTATAAAAAAATTTTTTAATATTAAAAATAAAAAAGTTTTTATATTAGTTATGTTAACTTCACCAAATTACCCCTTTTTACCTAATATGGGTATGATAATTAATACACTTTTACATCTCATACTATACTGCTTTAGGTAGAAATCTCAAAAAAGCTATTAATCGATCAAAATAGACTCTTCAGACTAATGTGCTTTGAAGGTATCATCATTTCTTTTTCGAAAAGCATCGCATTACACATTTAAACAATGTCTTTTATATGAAGATGATTAAGCAAGTAATTAGCTGAAATTGGCCTGAGCGGCAATGACGTCCTGGAAAGTTTGCAACTGCGTATTAGGAATCGCCACAAGAATGATCAGCCGGTGGTTTCACGCTTGCCAAAGTGAGCTGGCTGTGAGTATATAAATGGAGACATAAGAGAGCAGAGAAATGGTAGAATCATGTAGTCATCCGTTCTGGGTGAGTTGGGTGGGTTGCGAGCAAATCTTTTGTTTGGGTCTAATACCAATGTGCCTTGCCTATAAATAAGCTTCTCTTCGGCACTTTGATTCGTTCAAAACTTGCTTATTCATGCGCTTGCATATGCCATTGCATTCTTTGCATATGATTTTCAACTTTCAATCAGTTCCTTATTATGGTTATAGTTTTGTCTGATCAGTACTATGAGCTTGTGCTGCCTCATTTTCAATCACGTGATCTACTATCACTTCACAAAAATATGTAAATAACGATTTAATTCTTTTTAAAGGAAAAAAACATTATTAAGATCATTGATTTTTGACATTTAACAATTATATGCTTCGCGCTTCTATTAACGTCACAAATTTAATCTATTAAAATAGATTCAGTGTATTATAAGACACCTTCCATTTGGAATGGATATGTGACGTATCTAGGGTGCGTAGTGAATAAGCATTAATTAATATAATAAATTAGATAATACTTATTTGACACGTAAATGATTCGTCACTTCTCTGTGCCAAATACTGTAGCTATAAAAGCATAAAATTATACGTATGATATTTGTATACTATACACAATATAACAGTATTGGGACATGACCGAATGTAACCTAAATGACCAAGTGACTAAGTCACAGGTCATTTAGTCATTTCGATTTATGTGATCTGATGTGACCTGATGTGACTTATATAAATATAGGCAAACCTTCTTATGATTGTCAAGAACCTACAGTCGTATTTAACTACTTTTTAGAATGTAAGACTGTCTGTTATGTCACTTGGTCATTCGTAATATCCTATGATTCTATTGGTCGATCTACATATAGGTAGGTCACAAACAGTCATGATGTTACGTTACTATGTTATTTCTTATATGATCATAATAGGACCCTGGACAATTATATATAATGTGGTAGGCAATAACATTAGAAGATTTGAAGAAATCTACCTCATAAATTTTTAGATTTTATAGCCACTTTTATACATACTACATATAAAATTTTAAAATTTACCTAAACTTTTACCTACCAGATTATACTATACAAAAAATTTTTTGTTTTCTATAACTTGCCCAAATCAAGATAAATTTTAAAATTTATAAAGTAATAATTTATTATTATTATATTATTATATTTCAATTGTTTTATTTTTATTTCAAAAGAAGAACAATATATTTTAGTTCACAATAATAATGAGGTTTTAAATTCTTTAAAAACTAATTTATTACAATATTAATTATATTATATAGTTAATGAATTTGAAGCAACCAATAATTGTTTTTTAAAGAATCATAGGGTGATTGTTTTTATATAACAATTAAAAAAATCTTGCTTTGAATTTGATGTACTAATTTGGACTACAAAGGGGCTCAGATTGTGAGTGTATTAAATTCAAAGCCAGATAGATGTTTTGATACAAAATATCCAGTAATGTATTTATTTTTTTTTTCTTTATAACAAATGAATTACTTAGAATAATCAAGTCTATTTGGCATATAAATACTACTTATAAACCCTATATTTATTTAAAATCTATATTTATTATTAAAAAATTGAATAAAATAAATAGAAATAATTTATACATCGCACATGCGATGTTGTCGCACCTGCTGTAGATCATAAAATCAGGTGTAATGTAAAATCAAAACAATTAAAATAACTCATTTTTTCATTGGATAGGGTTAGGATGAGATATAGATTGTGTGTAAGGGCATAAGGGGGTTTTTATAGCAAAATTTTGCAAGGAATTTTTTTTGTTAGAATCCTAAGAGTAGTTTTATATACTCAATTTTAAGTTATAGACGATTACACCTGATCTTGAAATTTGATTGGGAGAGCGACATATAAGGCGCATCGCATGGGGCAATAAATAAATTTACTCATATAAATAATATATTTTATTACAGAAAATTTTAATTTTATGATTTAATTATACATATCAAATTCTAGTTTTAGTGAGACTGCATTATACAGCTACTCTAATTTATATTATATTTAATGTTTGATTCAATTTTATAATAACTTAAATGTTATATATATTAAAGTTAGCTTGTTTATATAGTATAAAAAACAACCAACTAATACAATATATAACAAATTTAAATAATATAATAGTAATATTTAGTGCAATTAAAATTAGTATTTCTAAAAAAATATTCTATTTAGTTTATATATTCATTGCATTGATACATATATTCTGCTTATTCTCAATAAAAATTATTTAATAAAATTCAATATCAGGTACTACTAGAAATATCTAATTAATAATTTATATATACACAATGCAATATATAATAGTATAATAATTTAACTCAATTATATTATACTACCTTAAAAATTGTAAAAAATTTACCTATAAAAATCCTACCACAATTTTTTTATTTTTTTATTTACCTCATTTTGTCCCTCCACAATTTTTAAAAAACTCATTTTTTACATACCACCTTTTAAATTTTTATTAAAAATTCACCTCATTTCATACATACCAGATAAATATAATTGTCCGGGTCCTACCGTAATGACCAATGACTACAGGTCATGTACATAATGACAAGGTCATTTCAAAAAAGGTAAAATGACCTGGTCATTTACCAACACTGCAATATATTGCTGCCCACATATACACCAGAACTATTCGTATTACACTTGTAGTATAATTACACAAAAGATATTAACAAATATCATATATTACCGTATTATATCGATGCCTTCTTCAAAAAATCCGTCAACAGGTCTTCTAAGCAAAATTACATATCTGGCAGATTTAGAGTATACAATGTAGTGCAAAGTTATAGTGGATTTATGGTCGGATGTTAATAATCCAATGTGACAGACGTTTATGCTTTTAATTATATCGATATGAGTACCGCCAAGGCAGGGACACAGAAATTATGTGATTTAGTGTGATTAAACCAAATCGCATAATTTTATATTACATCAATGCCACATGTATTCATTATCAGCTAGACTCAGTTTGTATATTTAACTATTATAAAACCGATTAATAGTATGTTAAAATCAGATAGGTTAGTCATGGCAAAAAAATGTCGAGACCACAAGATCAACGATCTTTCCGGCCACTTTGATAAATCATATATCGATATTACGTAAAATCAATATCATTATTACATACGGTATTAAAATTTGTAAAATTATGAGCATACTCCGAGTGTGTCGGAAGCGATCGTTTGATCTAGTGATCTCGACATTTTTTTTGCCATGACTAACCTATTTTTAAAATGCGAAATAAATTATTTTTTAGTAGTATGTTAAAATGCGAGTAAATTAACTAGCGTTTTTAGTAGTATGTTAAAGTGTAAAAAATGGTATTAAAATCTAAAATAAATACATACTCTAACCCTAATTTAACTATAAAATTCCGAATCCACTTGAATTCTGTTCCCACTTACAACAGGTGACGTAAATCATTTATTGATTGATAGAAATCTTATGCCGATTCCGAATTGACGAGGAGTGAAATAGTGATGTTGCAAAAATTTGTGGTCCCGATCAGTGTGTAACCTACAAATGCGAAGTAAAAAATATTAAAGCCGAAAAAAAAACAAGAATCACAAAAAACTCACAAATTCACAAGGGAAATTAGCCTTTGCTATTAATAAAAGTTTTCGGTACAAAAATTTAAATATATTCTTTCCACTTTGTATTAATGCAAACATTAATTTTTCGACAAAGAATTAAGATAAATATCATTGTTGTTTAATTAGTCACGGGTCCACCAAATTTTTGCGCTATCACTATTTCACTCTATTACAATATTGACGAGAACCAAATAAATGACGCATAATATATGCATCTATGATATGATAACTATGATAGCGTACTATAAACTGCACTTCATCAACATCCCTAACAAAATTAGTCTTTTTTTAACCTCATGTGATCGTCGTGTAACGATACGTACGTATATTAGTAATGATGATATATAATTACTCCTGCAATAAATCTTTTTTTTTTTTTTGAATCATTAATCAACGGAGGTAGATACGTAGAATCAAGATGCCTGAAGATACGAATACAGATTTTTTCGGTCCAATTGATGATAATAATTATCTTCCCAATATGTACGACGTCCTATTAACAGATGTTACAGATGTTAATTCTAAAGACTTGCATGAAGACATTTCGGAATTGCTAAAAGCAAAATACTTATCATATTCTCCTGCTGATGAATTTAAAGAAGTGCACGGAATTATATATGGAAGTTATAACAGAATTTTTGTATCTCTACCAGTAAAAGTCAAGAGAAAAGCAAAAAATGTTCACTTTCTTGTTGATACCAGCTCTCCAAGTACATACATTTGTGAAGAAGTTTATGAATCATTCAAAGCAACAATCCGGAATGCATCATCAATAATAATAAATAACAAGCCTACTCTGGTATTTTTAACTCCTGTCAACTTTCATTTCACGGGTGTAAATGTTCTTGGAATGGATTATTTAAACATTTATCGAACAAAATTAATTATAGATTTAGAGAATCATTATGTTTCACTTTCTTTTGGCTCATTTGAACAAACTGATTATCAGTCTTATCCGTTACAATATATTTCAGGAAGTGTAGGTGAATTTATACTTTTTGGTTTGGTTTTGTTTTTGATTTTTGGGAGGAGGATGCCCTTTTTCTTTTTTTCAGTCGTGGTAGTCATTTTATTTTTTACTTTTCTTCACTTCAATTATCTCTGATTTCATGCTATTTGATTTTTTATCTTTTATTCCGCAATATTACTAAAACAATGACAATTATTAATATTTGTTTAAGATATTATGTTTTCTCAAATTTGAAATAAATTATATTGCTAAAAAAAAATTATCCAAAATGTTTATAAGGTTAACATATTAGCGGATTTACAGAATTACTCTAAAACCATCTGTTTATCGAATTGGCTGGTGATAGTCTTAATATTTTTTTTTAAAAAAAAAAAATAAAAAAAGATATTTCTTTTCTATAATATATAAGTGTCCAAAACCAATGAATATTATATAAATTTCACAATTGTAGCAAAAACTTTGAGTAAAAGTTTATTTATAATATTATTCAAAAAGGAATATATTCCATAAAATATTCTTGCCTATACATCAAAGCCAAGTCAATATCGAATTCCCAATAATTATAATGCTAATATATCAAATAAAAGTGCATCGAATGCTGTAAATTTTTTATTTACGACGATATTGTTTTTCACAACCAAATTAATAACTTAGTTAAATAGCCAGTGCATTCCTCTCCGCATATATTTCTTTAACCACGAATTATTTCTCTACAATTAATAAGAAATTATGCAGATTAAAAGTAATAATTAAGATCTTTTATATATATTATACTTAACATTATAATCGTCCACACTAATAAGCCTAGAGTTAAAATTTGCAAGACTTAGTCATTTTCTCCTAAAGAAACTTAAAATTTTTTTAAACTAATACAAGTATAAACCTATACATACTAGTAATTAAGCAAATCATTTTACTATATAGTTAGTAAGTCTAAAGCGATTGCTATAATATAAATATTTAAAATTAGTAAATCATGCTCATAAATATTTATACATTAAAAAATCATTTTATTCCAGTATGGCAATACTGGAATAGATACTGAAGGCGCGGATAATTGATTTTCAACAATAGCCGTATAATGAGGACTACAAATTTGATTCCCGGGTTGCAAATAAGGGTATAACTGAAGATTTCCTTTAGTAGATGCTTTTCTTATAGCCAAGTTAGTTAAACATCGAAAATCATTAGAGCTTTTGACACAATTATAAACGGAACAAGGGCCATGGTTAATTTTTTGCTTTGGCATATCGCGAAGATTTTTTTTAAAAAAAAATTAGAATAAAAAACGCGTTTTTACGTGACTTTAACCATATATTAGTTTACTTAATTTTATTATTAAACAATTTAATTCGTTGTACAAATGCATGCAGAACAATCGGGTCGACTATTAAATAAAAAATGAAAAACTATTCTAGTATATATAACCGATAATTGAACACTTTTACAATAAATAACACGTATAAAAAAAGAATATTTATGATAAATATACATATAAAATATATGCTCTAAAAGTATATGTGTTCTAAAATTGTGTCAAGAAAATGGTAGGCAGGCGTGCTTGTAGAAGGTTCCCGTGAAAAATCTATTTGCATTAAATTTTAATTTTAATTTTGGCCAATCAAAGAAGATCAGATTTTCGGCCAATCAAATGGATTTTTAATCATGCTTTTATTAATCTAAGAACTTAAAATCAGTGAACCGTAATAAACATTTCATTAAACAAATTATTTCATTCAGTATGTGAGTATAAAGAGCATTTATTAATCTAAGAATCTAAAAAATCAGCAAATCGCATTTATAAATATTTACTCATTAAACAAACCATTATAGTATGTAATTATGACGAGCATATACTGATCTAAGTCGCAAACCATTTTCAAAACATGCTCATTAAATATTACTTATTAAATAACTGTATATTATTTAGGGGGTAAGTAAAATAACATTTATTAATCTAAATATTTAAAATCAACCAATAATGTCATAGATTAGATTAAAATAAAATTGTGATTACTATTTAGCCCTAAATACACATATATTTTATTAACAAATTTACCTTAAATCCTAACCAAGCCTAAAAAAATGCACCTAAAAATTTTTATCACATGTTATTTGATTTCATTTAATTGTTATAAGTCATATTTATTAACAAATTCTTTTATATTATATACTTTAGGCGGTGAGTATAAAAACATTAGTTAATTGAATATTTAAAATCAACAAATCATGAATATTTACTTATTAAACAAGTTATTCTATTCCAGAAAGTAAGTATGAAAAACATTTATTAATATAGTATAAGCATTTAAAATTAGAAAATAGACTCATAAATCTTTACTCATTAAACCAAATATTTTATTCTCAGTATGTGAGTTTAAAAAATATTCATTAAAATAAGTATTTAAAATCGGAAATCATATTGTTTTACGTACGAAATCACGAAAGCCTTTTTCAACCGGGGTTAAATCGCCACCCAAAAAAAAATCCAGTTCATGTGACTCACATTATTCACATATTTAAAAAATCAAATATACTTTCGCTTTTACTATTTTTTATGAAAAAATTTATTATTAAATCACATGATCTGAAATTTTGGGGGTGGTGATTTAACCTCGGTTGCCAAATTCCTGAAAGAACGTAATACCGACTATATCGGCCAGCATTATAACTAATGTCGGCTAACTTTATCGGTATTAGGGATTCCATGGCAGAACCAGAAATCATATTTTATAAATATTGCCATTAAAAAAAACCCCTTCACTCCCCTCTATTCTAGTGAGAGAGTAGAAAGTTCCTCATTAAGTATTTGAATATGCAAATCATGTTCAAAATATTAGTCAGTAAGTAATAGAACATTATTAATCCAGTATTTAGAATCGTTTATAATAGTTACTTATTAAATATATCATTTTATTCACATTGTATAATTTAGTAAGTGAGTATAAAAAAATATTTATCATATTAACCTAAATATTTAAAAGCAGCAAATCATGCTGAATAAATCTTTTTAGTGCGTGATTATAAAGAAGTTTATTAAAAGTCAGCAGATAAATTTTACATATTAAGCAAATCTTTTTTTTTTTATGCTATATAATTTAGTTGGTAAGCATAAAAAACATTTATTAACCTAAATATTTAAATTCAGCAAGTCATATTTAGAGATGAGCATGATTGAGTATTCATGCGCATTTATCCCATCAAAGTTCATATATGGAAAAATTAAGATATAAAGGGTGTTCTCAAGCAGCACGCTCGATGTGATTAGCTATTGATTGAAATAGTGCTCAACCTATAGTTGGTGGTAGAATTACTGAATTATGGCAGTTACGGCATTTTACCAGTGGTAGAATTAATTACGGCATAGCATCTAATTGCCGTAAAATTATATGCCGTAATGCCGTAATGTCATAATGCCATAATGCCGTAATGCCGCAATAACACAATATTGTGATATCATAACTACAGTATAATATTATAATGTTATTATTAACTATGTCAGATATGTTGTTATTTGTCATACAAGCATTTCATTTACGTTAATTAGTCGGTAAGTATAAAGCTTATTTATATTCTATTTAAAGTGTAAAAAATCTGTATAACAGAGGTGAAAAAATACTCTATGATTACAAAAGGAACTTAAATATGGAAATGTGCACAAAATAATAAATATGACAAGATGAAGTATGTTGTCTATAATGTGAGCAACAAAAGATAGAAAGTATAAATAAGGATATCCGATGATTACACAAAAGCATTTCAACTTAGAGCCTTCGCATATGATAATGGATTCCATTCAATGAACTAGATAATGTTAAAAGAATAAGAAAAGAAGAGTTTGGCTTTTTGTTTTCTATGACATTGTTTGAACTATCTTTTAAGTAATAAATAGAAAGTTTCATAAATCATTAATCACGCTTCTTAACTGGGCTTATTGAATCAAACAGCTTACCTGGGCTATTCAAATAAACTGTTTTGCAACCTGGTAATAATTTTTAAATAGACAGGAGCTTAAATTTTATGAGTCCATTCTTTACATATGATTATCTATTTGCAAAAAAAAAAAAAAAACAAAATTAAAAATTAAAAAATATAAATTAAAATCGAAATCATGAGTATAAAGATAGTCTATTAATTAGTGAATTAAAAATATCAAGTCGTGTTTATTTAATTAAATATAAATGTGCAGACACATATTGTATAAGTAAAAGAAGATATACTTATTATGATACACTTGCAATATATTGAGATCCAGCAATCCGTATGAATATTTTTACAACTATTCAATTTGTCTCAATGAGATGAATTGTATGATAGTAAAATTGTTTGGTTCTAATTACTGGATTTTGAGATATCTCAAATGTATTATAATTTCTTTACTATTATTGGTCAAAAAATTTTCATAATGCTATTGCTACCTGCAATCGACATTTAAATACTAAAATATTTGGTGATTTTGCTAGCAAATGACTAATTTAAATTATTAATTTTGGTATTGGTATGAATTTCTCTTAAACAATGCAAATATAATTAAGGTCATAAATACAATAGTTATAATGAAATTTTTAAGTACTGAAGTATGTATGTAGACATGTATTATAAAACTGTTATTGTAATCTGACAATGATGTCATTTCTGATCAATTAGCTCGCTAAAGATGTTCTCAAACAATGACTTATAGAATGGTCCAATTGGCAAAACAAAAATCACGACGTTCAAGTCAAAATAATACCTAGACCTACAAATCCTTTTTCATAGTCATTACATTATACAGTGGCATACTATATTATTGTGACACTTTTAAAAAATTTTACAAAGATAAATATATAAGAATTAAACTAAAAATTAAATTATAAGTTCTTTAAATCTATATCTTTTAAATAAAAAAAAGGTTAAAAAATTTTATGCTACAGTTTTTAAAATAATTAAGTTTAAGTAAAATTTTAGATTTTTACATTTGACTGATTTTCTAAATTTTAATATAGTTTTTATAGTAACTAGAATTGCTAAATATAGTAATAGATGACCTTAAATTTTTTATTAATATACTAGCAATTTTTTTAAATAAAGTTATTTAGCATACCAAATTGCATATATCATAAAAATTTATAATTTTTTAAAAAATATTTAGTCAGTCACTATATATAGGAATAAAATTACTATATTTGGTAATTGATGTAATTTTTTTGAATTAATAATTGCATTTCTATATTTAGAAATAATAACTACTTTAAAATTTTTAAAATTTTACAAAAATTTGAGATTATATATAATTAGTTATACTAAATAATTTTGCTTATTTTTGAAATTTAATTAGCCTAATAAAAATTAATTTTTACTATAAAGCATTAATTTTGTGCAACAATAAAAACTGGCCAAACATTAAAATCTAAAATTTTACTTAAAATTTTTTAAACTTTTTTTTATTTAAAAGATATAGATTTAGAGTTTTACTAAAATGCACCTATGGTGTTTTACACCATATTACACAAAACTATTAGAATAGCCAATCAAAATTTAAGATCAGGTGTAACAAAAAATTTTTTTTTTGTTTATTTTTTTAAAAAAACATTCATATCTCAAACTTTTGCTTATGAAACCACCTTTGGGGCTCTAATAAAAACAATTTCTTGCTAAATTTTGTATATACCAATGCCTCGATAAAATCCCAGGCCTTCTCTAACCCTAAAGTAATTAAAATTTATTTTTTGTTTTGTAAAAATTTTTTTGTTTTTGCTACATGGATTTGCAAACTAATTTACTTATGGTAGTAAACACTATAAGTGCGTTTTATAATAATTGTAGATTTAAAGAATTTATAATTTAATTTTTAGCTTAATATCTTAATATATTTAGCACTGTATAAATTTTTAAAAAGTGTTTACAATAATATAACAGCTAACTGTATAAAGATATAAAAGATATAAAAGGTATAAAAAGTAAAAAAGATATAAAAGGTATAAAAGGTATAAAAAGTATAAAAGATACAAAAGGTACAAAAAGTATAAAAGGTATATAAGGTATATGTTATACAATTCTTTGTTTTACAATTATCTAATTAACTACTAATTTGTTTCCAATATATTATAGCTTATTGCAATCATTACAACCTTTAGGATTTAATAGAGATAAAATATTTACTCATTCTATAACAATACATAAGTTTTCCAAAATTCTTAAAGAGGTAAATTCTAGTGTAATAGTGTTATCTTGTTCAATTAAGCATTATCAGAAATTTTTTTTATTGCAGTTCTGTGCAGATTTGCAAAAAAATCAAATAAAAAGTCAAATAAAAACCTGTATAAACTTCAAATTTAATATTATAAATACAGAAATTAATTGCAATTTTGCACAAATCAAAACTTTTGCAAAAATCTGCAAAAATACAAAATTTTGCAAATTTACTCTTACTTAATTTTTCTGATAATTAATTATTAGTTTTATTAGCCAGAACATTAAAAATCTAGTATTGGTTACAATTTTATCTAGTTGGCTAATATTGGTTATAGCCAATAGCAGGCTATAACTAAACATGGGTATCTAAATTAGAGATTGTACCTGTCAAAAATTTTAACTCTGGGTTACTCACCTGTACAAAAAATCTTAAGTGGGTTACAAACTGGGTTACCCAGATAAACTGGGTAACTTGGGTAGCCCAAATATAAATCAAGCGTATATCATATGTATGTATATATGTCTTATTTTTTTCACTTATTATAGCCTTTAGATCATGTTTGTTATGTTTGTTACATATACCCATTTACCCAAAGATTTTACTTTTTAGTTTATAGGTATTAAAGATCATGACTTTAAGACATACTAAACAAGATTTTCAAGTATTTTTGGATCTTTGAACTTCTTGATCATTTGATTTTAGCATTTAAAATCTATGTACAGTGCAAGAATAATAAAATATTCATATTGGCTTTTAAAAATCTTTTGCACTGTAAAGCTAAATGTTTTTATACTATTACCTAACTTTTACTAATTAATAAGTACATTTTTTTAGTGAAACATTATAATCTTAAATATTACATTTATAATATCACTATAAATTAATCACATTGTTTTATATACTAATTACTCAAATCAAAAATTTTATCATTGCTGAATCATAAACTTATCAAATCAGCCAAACAATCATTCGATCAATTTTTACCAAATGTCTAAAATTTATGAGAACAGCTGTGGTTACTAAGCTGTGTCATGGGTTTCAGATAACTAATACAGGTCACTCAGGTAGCAAGGGCCATGACCAAGTAATAGGTATTATACAGGTTACGGTAATTTTATATGGGTACAACCTCTAGTCTGAATTACTCCTCTAAATAAAAATTTATTTTGATATTTAATTTGTTGAAAACAATTTTTCTTAGTAGAGAAATTGTTGTAAAATTTTTAATAAAATTATTTGAATTCTTCATATCAAAAACATTAAATTGTATGATTGCTTTGTGGAATTTATATAAAAAAACTACAGTGCAGGAACTCTTAAATAAGCCAGTGAATTAGATAATTTTTAAAACGGTATAAAAAAATAACTAGTATAGCTAGAACAATTTTTTTTTTATAAAATATAAAAAAAGTTTTTAAGAATAAAGTTATAGAATTTGTTTTTTAATTTATTAAGTTTAAATACTTTTATAAAGGTTTAAAGTTACCTATTTTTATTATTAACTATAAAATTTGACCACTATATTTTTGGGCAAAATTGCTATAATTCTGCCCAAGCTATTATAACTCTAGCTAAAATTTTTATAAAAAAATTTTCTGTTTTTTTTTTTTTATTCGTAAAATTTTCTGCAATTTTATTGGCTCAGACCCAACTTCCGACCCAACACTAAGTTAAAAAGTTTACGGTTTTTACTAGTTATACTATATTTCAGATTTGCTTTTTATTCGCAAAATTTTTTGCAATTCTATTGGCTCTGACCCAACTTCTGACCCAACCACAAATTTGGCCACATATATAGGACTAGTTGATTTAAGGGTTTCCACACTGTAGCAATATTGAAATAGTTGTTAAAATTGCTTTTTTTAAAAAATAATTTAGATACCTATGTTATAACTGGATATAGCCATAGATGTTCTTATCCCTTGTTTCAATCTAAATTAAGCTGTAATCCATTTATCTGACATATTATATCTGGATATTCATCTCATTAAATGGATATCCAATCAAATTATCTGATGTATTAGGGATTACAAATTCCAAGGAGTTATGGATTAACTTCACAAAATCAATGTTACTGAAATACTATTTCACCAAGTCATAATATTGACATAACATTTTACTAACAAGGCATAATTTTGAAATCTCATTTCATTTAACTGATAATAAATTTTAATTTTACTGACAAGTTATTTATCTGCACTTTCCATTTCACCAAGTATTAAAAAAATAAATGTCTATTTTACTGGCATGTAGAGTTAACACCTCTATCCAGATTTATATATTCGAATATATACTATGTCATGTAATATAACGTAACATAGTGTTTTTATATCCGGATATAAATAAATCCAGATTTAAATTTAATTTGGATATATACTATGATAAAACTGAATTAATTCGGATATAAAAAATATATCTGGATAGAGGTATTAACTCTACTGGCATATAATTTTTCCAAATGGTACATTTTTCTGACATCATTTTCTTTGAAAATATATTACTGAAAGCTCTTTTACCAAAGAATGTTTACCGAACTACATATTTTCATAAATTCTGGACACCTAATAATCCGTAAAAAGGTATAAATTAATTTACCAACAACTATTTCACTAAAAGCTATTTTACTGACAAAACTAGCCTGGTTTATGTTAAGGTAGGCCTGATTTATACAAATTTTTTAATCGAGAAGATATCTTGTGTCTGTCTATTAAGAGATCTTATTAATTGGGTTAAATTTTGTTGAGCAACGCATTTTGCAATCAGATATTTGAATACCATAATTAAGTTTATCTGATTGAGCATTCAATTTTTCAATAACTTAAAAATATTAAACCCAATTTTTAAAATTTTGGTTTTCATGTTAACTTGACAAGTTTTGTAAAACAGCTAGAAAGCGATTATATTTTGAATGTTAGTTCTTTTTTATAAATATTTTTAAAGGTTTGAATAGAATGAACTAAAAAATTAATAAAGTATTTGAATTTGTAAAAAAAATTTTTTTACATTAAAAAAACACTTTATTAAATTTGCTTTAGATTTGAAGTATATTACATCCAATCAATGAATTCTAAAATTAGCAGTGACAGTCACTGGAGTGTGATCGACCAATTAGATCAGAGGATTATGTGTAATGTTAAAATGTGAAAACTTTGATTTTTTTAAAAATCACTTCTAACTTAAAATTTTGTCTATGAAACTACTTTTTTTTATGCAAAAAAAAATTCTTTGCAAAATTTTACTATATACTACTCTCTACTCGAACCTTAACTATGGCACTGTAAGTTCGACGCTTTGTTTTTGTTTTGATCATAATGTTACACGATCTAATTGGTCGATCATGTTCCGGTGACTGTCACTGCCGGCGACAAATACATTTTTTCTTAAAATTATGTCAATTTTCAATTCAAGAGCAAGTCTATCATATGCACATAAAGTATGACTAATATAATAGTTTTACTACACATAAGTATGATCAGTATAATAGCTTTACAATATATATGAGTATGCTAATTAATTGTAATTCTAAACTATTTTTACATCTCATACTATACTGCTTTAGGTAGAAATCTCAAAAAGCTATTAATCGATCAAAATAGACTCTTCAGACTAATATGCTTCGAAGGTATCATCATTTCTTTTTCGAAAAGCATCACATTACACATTTAAACGTGCCTATTACATGAAGATGATTAAGCAAGTGATTGGCCAAGATTGGCCTGAGCGGCAATGACATCCCGGGAATTTTGCAACTGCTGTTGCTCTGGGAATCGCTGCAGTAATGATCAGCTGGTACTACAAGCTCATAGTACCGAACGGACAAAGCTATAACCATAATAAGGAACTAATTGAAAGATTAAAATCATATGCAAAGAATGCAATGGCATATGCAATGTGCATGAATAAGCAAGTTTGAACAAATCAAAGTGCTGAAGAGAAGCTATTTATAAGCAAGAAGAACACAAGGCACATTGGTATTAATGATGCCTGACGAAATTATTTTTGCGATAACGAATGACGTCGTCATAGTTTCGTCATGACGAAACCTTGACGATTGACAAACCCCTGACGATTGATGAAACCTATGACGAATTGACGAAACCTATGACGAATTGACGAACCTATGACGAATTGACGAAACCTATGATGAATTGACGAAACCTATGACGAATTGACGAAACCTATGACGAATTGATGAAACCTATGACATATTGACGAAATCTTGACGAAGCCTCTAACGATTGATGAAACATTGGCAACCGATTCAGCCAATAATTAAACAACAAGCTTCTATATAATGATCTTTAGATACACTAAACCTTAAATTGTTTCAAAAAAATGATATTTCATTATAAGGTTTCATTAGCTTTTTTCTTTTTTACATGTCGGTTTGATCCGGAATACCAGTAGTCATTTATGTCGGGTTGATCTGGAATACTGGTCGAGAATACCAGTAATCAGGTTGATCCGGATTAGTCAAAATTTGTGCACGCGTTTATTTTCGTCAATTCCGAATCAACCCAACATAAATTCTGAACACATAAAAAAGGAAATTAAATTTTGTAAATAAACAAAGCGCGTAAAGATAGAAGTTTATGGCAAGAGTGTTAGTGTTGGAGACTACAACGATATATTGGTGCTCATTATTTGTAAAATTTCGTTTCTATCATTTTTAATTACATTGGTTTTCAAGTATTTTCGCGTCTCTTCCTTTGTAAATAAGTAAAATCACGATAATAATAAAGCGCTGGTTATCTTTGCAACCTATATTGATTCTCTATCGCTGTTATTAATTATGCATTATCGCTTAAAACATCATTTTTTTTAGCTCTTATCGTTATCGTTATTAAAACACTTCTTAACTTTTTATAAACGCGGTAATTAACTCTATTTTGTATGGAATATAACTCTTCAGGTTTCTTCATTGATTTCGTCAATTCATTATAGGTTTCGTAAATTCGTCATAGGTTTCGTCAATTCGTCATAGGTTTCGTCATTTCGTCGTCATTTCATCATAGGTTTCGTCATTTCGTCATAGGTTTCGTCAATTCGTCATAGGTTTCGTCAATCGTCAGGGGTTTCGTCATTCGTCAATTCGTCAATCAGAAATTACCTGACAATGGTTTCGTCATTCATCAATGACGTATATTTCGTCATTCGTCAGCCATCATTAATTGGTATCAGACCCAAACAAAAGATTTGCTCGCAACCCACCCAACCCACCCAGAGCGGATGACTAAGTGATTCTACCATTTCTCTGCTCTCTTATGTCTCCATTTCTATACTCACAACCGGCTCGCTTTAGCGAGCGGGAAACCGCGGAGGTATGCCTCGTTTTCGATCACGTGATCTACCATCACTTCGCAAAAAATATGTAAATAACGATTTAATTCTTTTTAAAGGAAAAAGAAAATATTAAAATCATTGCTTTTTGACATTTAACAACTATATGCTTCAGGCTTCTATTATAAATTATAACGTCACAAATTTAATCTATTTAGATAGATTCAGCCTATTATAAGACACCTTCCATTTGGAATGGATATGGGGTGCATAGTGAATAAGCATTAATTAACATAATAAATTAGATAATGCTTATTTGACACGTAAATGATTCGTCACTTCTCTGTGCCAAATACTGTAGCTATAAAAGCATAAAATTATACGTATGATATTTGTATACTATACACTGTCACGGGGTAAACGTGACATATCGGATGATCATTTAAAGTACACTGCGCCACGTTTCAGATGACAATCAATCATGCATATCGGCAATTCACAATCGATCTGCATACAATTAATCGTGCATAATCGATCATGCATGCTCGGGGTTCGGCTTACGGCGGAATGATTACAATCTATCGTATAATACGCATATTGTGATAGCGTCGTAGATAGGATATCGTACGATTTTAGTCTCGTAGTTTCCATAATGTTTTATAGTTTTAGATTAGAGATTCCCATAACATTTTGTAAAGTATAAAAGAAGGTTGTTTTTGGGTTCTTATTCGAGTCAGTAATCTTCGGATTATCTTATATCTGGACTTCATATATAATTATAAAGTCAGATTTTCCCCGTATCCCCTTGTATTTATAATAAATCGTGTTAAATCACCAAGTCACGCCTTTGGCGAGTCGCCTTTGTATTGTCTTTTAAATCGTACAATAAAGAACGTCCAATTCTCCCCGTAACAACACAATATATCAGTGTTGGGACATGACCGAATGTGACCTAAATGATCAAGTGACTAAGTCACGGGTTATTTAGTCATTTCGCAAACCTTCTGCTGATTGGTCAAGAACCTTCAGTCGTATTTAACTACTTTTTAGAATGTACCGTTTTTAAGACCATCTGTTACGTCACTTGGTCGTTCGTAATATCTTATGATTCTATTGGTCGATCTACATATAGGTCACATTAATTATGACCTGACCTAGGTCAAAATAATCACGATGTCACGTCACTATGTTATTTCTTATATGACCGTAATGACCAATGACTACAGGTCATGTACATAATGACAAGGGTCATTTAAAAAAAGGTAAAATGACCTGGTCATTTACCAACACTGCAATAGATTGCTGCCCACATATACACCAGAACTATTCGTATTACACTTGTAGTATAATTACACAAAAGATATTACAAATGAAAAATGTATCATATATTACCGTATTATATCGATGCCTTCTCCAAAAAATCAGTCAACAGGTCTTCTAAACAGAATTACATATTGGCAGATTTAGAGTATACAATGTAGTGCAAAGTTATAGTGAATTTATGGTCGGATGTTAATAATCTAATTCAATGTGACAGACGTTTATGCTTTTAATTATATCGATATGAGCGGGGACACAGAAATTATGTGATTTAGTGTGATTAAACCAAATCGCATAATTTTATATTACATCAATGCCACATGTATTCATTATCAGCAAGACTCAGTTTGTATATTTAACTATTATAAAACCGAATAGGTTAGTCATGGCAAAAAAATGTCGAGATCACAAGATCAACGATCTTTCCGGCCACTTTGATAAATCATCTATCGATATTACGTAAAATCAATATCATTATTACATACGGTATTAAAATTTGTAAAATTATGAGCATACTCCGAGTGTGTCGGAAGCGATCGTTTGATCTTGTGATCTCGACATTTTTTTTGCCATGACTAACCTATTTTTAAAATACGAAATAAATTATTTTTTTAGTAGTATGTTAAAATTCGAGTAAATTAACTAGCGTTTTTAGTAGTATGTTAAAGTGTAAAAAATGTTATTAAAATCTAAAATAAATACATACTCTAACCCTAATTTAACTATAAAATTCCGAATCCACTTGAATTCTGTTCCCACTTACAACTGGTGACGTAAGTCATTTATTGATTGATAGAAAATCTTATGCCGATTCCGAATTGACGAGGAGTGAAATAGTGATGATGCAAAAATTTGCGGTCCCGATCGTGTGTAACCTACAAATGCGAAGTAAAAAAAATTAAAGCTGAAAAAAAACAAGAATCACAAAAAACTCACAAATTCGCAAGGGAAATTAGCCTTTGCTATTAATAAAAGTTATCGGTACAAAAATTTAGATATATTCTTTCCACTTTGAATTAATGCAAACATTAATTTTTCGACAAAGAATTAAGATACATATCATTGTTGTTTAATTAGTCACGGGTCCACCAAATTTTTGCGCCATCACTATTCACTCTATTACAATATTGACGAGAACCAAATAAATGACGCATAATATATGCATCTATGATATGATAACTATGATAGCGTACTATAAACTGCACTTCATCAACATCCCTATCGTTATTAACAAAATTAGTCTTTTTTTAACCTCATGTGATCGTCGTGTAACGATACGTACGTATGATTTAACTTGCAGAAAACTGGTTTTAATATTTGTAATGATGACCTGCAATAAATCTTTTTTTTTTTTTTTTTGAATCATTAATCAACGGAGGTAGATACGTAGAATCAAGATGCCTGAAGGTACGAATACAGATTTTTTCGGTCCAATTGATGATAATAATAATTATCTTCCCAATATGTACGACGTCCTATTAACAGATGTTACAGATGTTAATTCTAAAGACTTGCATGAAGAAATTTCGGAGTTGCTAAAAGCAAAATACTTATCATATTCTCCTGCTAGTGAATTTAAAGAAGTGCACGGAATTATATATGGAAGATATAACAGAATTTTTGTATCTCTACCAGTAAAAGTCAAGAGAAAAGTAAAAAATGTTCACTTTCTTGTTGATACCAGCTCTCCAAGTACATACATTTGTGAAGAAGTTTATGAATCATTCAAAGCAACAATCCGGAATACATCCTCAATACTAATAAATAACAAGCCTACTCTGGTATTTTTAACTCCTGTCAACTTTCATTTCACGGGTGTAAATGTTTTTGGAATGGATTATTTAAACATTTATCGAACAAAATTAATTATAGATTTAGAGAATCATTATGTTTCACTTTCTTTTGGCTCATTTGAACAAAATGATTATCAGTCTTATCCGTTACAATATATTTCAGGAAGTGTAGGTGAATTTATACTTTTTGGTTTGGTTTTGTTTTTGATTTTTGGGAGGAGGATGCCCTATTTCTTTTTTTCAGTCGTGGTAGTCATTTTATTTTTTACTTTTCTTCACTTCAATTATCTCTGATTTCATGCTATTTGATTTTTTATCTTTTATTCCGCAATATTACTAAAACAATGACAACTATTAATATTTGTTTAAGATATTATGTTTTCTCAAATTTGAAATAAATTATATTGCTAAAAAAAAAAATTATCCAAAATGTTTATAAGGTTAACATATTAGCGGATTTACAGAATTACTCTAAAGCCATCTGTTTATCGAATTGGCTGGTGATAGTCTTAATATTTTTTTTTTAAAAACAAAATAAAAAAAAAGATATTTCTTTTCTATAATATATAAGTGTCCAAAACCAATGAATATTATATAAATTTCACAATTGTAGCAAAAATTTTGAGTAAAAGTTTATTTATAATATTATTCAAAAAGGAATATATTCCATAAAATATTCTTGCCTATACATCAAAGCCAAGTCAATATCGAATTCCCAATAATTATAATGCTAATATATCAAATAAAAGTGCATCGAATGCTGTAAATTTTTTATTTACGACGATATTGTTTTTCACAACCAAATTAATAACTTAGTTAAATAGCCAGTGCATTCCTCTCCGCATATATTTCTTTAACCACGAATTATTTCTCTACAATTAATAAGAAATTATGCAGATTAAAAGTAATAATTAAGATCTTTTATATATATTATACTTAACATTATAATCGTCCACACTAATAAGCCTAGAGTTAAAATTTGCAAGACTTAGTCATTTTCTCCTAAAGAAACTTAAAATTTTTTTAAACTAATATAAGTATAAACCTATACATACCACAAATCATTTTACTATATCTGATATATTAGTAAGTTTAAAACGATTGCTATAATATAAATATTTAAAATTAGTAAATCATGCTCATAAATATTTATACATTAAAAAATCATTTTATTCCAGTATGTGAGTATTAAGAACGTTTATTAATAATATAAGCATTAATCAGCAAGTCATAATCATAAATATTTGCTTATTAAACAAATAATTTATTCTAGTGAGTAGAAAGAACATTTGAAATAAGCAAATGATGATCATAAGTATTCACACATTAAACAAATTATTTTATCCATAATATAATTTAGTTAGTGAGTGCAAAGACTCTTTATTAACCTAAGCATTTGAAATCAGCAAATCGTATTCATAAACATTCACTCATTAAAACAATTATTTTGCCTATAATTCAGTCGGTAAGTATAAAGACCATATGTTAACATAAGTATTTAAAATTAATAGATTATGTTTACATAGATTTACTTACTAAATAATTTGTTTTATTTATGTTATATAATTTAGTTAGTAAGTATAAAGAAATTTATTAATCTAAGTATTTAAAATTAGCGAATAATGTTCATAATATTTATTCATCAAAAAAATCATTTATTCTAGTTCGTGAGTATAAAGAATATTTATTAATCTAAGAACTTAAAATCAGTGAACCGTAATAAACATTTCATTAAACGAATTATTTCATTCAGCATGTGAGTATAAAGAGCATTTATTAAAAATCGCATTTATAAATATTTACTCATTAAACAAACCATTATAATATAGTATGTAATTATGACGAGCATATACTGATCTAAGTCGCAAACCATTTTCAAAACATGCTCATAAAATATTACTTATTGAATAACTATATATTATTTAGGGGGTAAGTAAAATAACATTTATTAATCTAAATATTTAAAATCAACCAATAACGTCGTAGGTTAAATTAAAATAAAATTGTGATTTCTATTTACCCTAAATACACATATGTTCTTATTAACAAATTTACCTTAAATCCTAACCAAACCTAAAAAAAATGCACCTGGAAATGTTTATCATATGTTATCTTGTTTTAATCTGATTTCATTTAATTGTTATAAGTCATGTTTATAAATATTTATTAACAAATTCTTTTATATTATATAATTTAGGCGGTGAGTATAAAAACTTTAGTTAATTGAATATTTAAAATCAACAAATCATGAATATTTACTTATTAAACAAATTATTCAATTCCAGAAAAGTAAGTATGAAAAACATTTATTAATATAGTATAAGCTTTTAAAATTAGAAAATAGTACTCATAAATCTTTGCTCATTAAACCGAATATTTTATTCTCAGTATGTGAGTTTAAAAAATATTCATTAAAATAAGTATTTAAAATCGGAAATCATATGGTTTTACGACTGTTTTACGTACCACGAAATCCCGAAAGCCTTTTTCAACCGGGGTTAAATCGCCACCCAAAAAAAAATTCAGATCATGTGACTTACATTATTCACATATTCAAAAAATCAAATATACTTTCGCTTTTACTAATTTTATGAAAAAATTTATTATTAAATCACATGCTCTGAAATTTTGGGGGTGGTGATTTAACCCGGTTGCCAAATTCCTGAAAGAACGTAATACCGACTATATCGGCCAGCATTATAACTAATGTCGGCTAACTTTATCGGTATTAGGGATTCCATGGCAGAACCAGAAATCATATTTTATAAATATTGCCATTAAAAAAAACCCCTTCACTCCCCTCTATTCTAGTGAGAGAGTAGAAAGTTCCTCATTAAGTATTTGAATATGCAAATCATGTTCAAAATATTAGTCAGTAAGTAATAGAACATTATTAATCCAGTATTTAGAATCGTTTATAATAGTTACTTATTAAATATATCATTTTATTCACATTGTATAATTTAGTAAGTGAGCATAAAAAATATTTATTAACCTAAGTATTTAAAAGCAGCAAATCATGTTGAATAAATCTTTTTTAGTGCGTGAGTATAAAGAAGTTTATTAAAAGCCAGCAGATAAATTTTACATATTAAACAAATAATTTTTTTTTATGCTATATAATTTAGTTGGTAAGCATAAAAAAACATTTATTAACCTAAGTATTAAATTCAACAAGTCATGTTTAGAGATGGGCATGATTGAGTATTCATGCGCATTTATGGGAGGGGCATTTTACCAGTGGTAGAATTAATTACGGCATAGCATCTAATTGCCGTAAAATTATATGCCGTAATGCCGTAATGTCGTAATGCCATAATGCCGTAATGCCGCAATAACACAATATTGCGATACCATAACTACAGTATAATATTATAATGTTATAATTAAGTAACTATGTTACTCCAAACCGGAAACTGATGAATATGTTGTTATTTGCCATACAAGAATTTCATTTACGTTAATTAGTCGGTAAGTATAAAGCTTATTTATATTCTATTTAAAGTGTAAAAAATCTGTATAACAGAGGTGAAAAAATACTCTATGATTACAAAAGGAACTTAAATATGGAAATGTGCACAAAATAATAAATATGACAAGATGAAGTAAGTTGTCTATAATGTGAGCAACCAAAGATAGAAAGTATAAATAAGGATTACACAAAAGCGTTTCAACTTAGAGCCTTCGCATATGATAATGGATTCCATTCAATGAACTAGATAATGTTAAAAGAATTGGAAAAGAAGAGTTTGGCTTTTTATTTTCTATGACATGGTTTGAACTATCTTAAGTAATAAATAGAAAGTTTCATAAATTATTAATCACGCTTCTTAACTGGGCTTACTTAATCAAACAGCTTACCTGGGCTATTCAAATAAACTGTTTTGCAACCTGGTAATAATTTTTAAATAGACAGGAGCTTAAATTTTATGAGTCCATTCTTTACATATGATTATCTATTTGAAAAAAAAACAAAAATAAAAATTAAAAAATATAAATTAAAATCGAAATCGTGAGCATAAAGATAGTCTATTAATTAGTGAATTAAAAATATCAAGTCATGTTTATTTAATTAAATATAAATGTGCAGACACATATTGTATAAGTAAAAGAAGATATTATGACACAGTACTTATTATGATACACTTGCAATATCTGAGATCCAGCAATCCGTATGAATATTTTTACAACTATTCAATTTGTCTCAATGAGATGAATCGTATGATAGTAAAATTGTTTGGTTCTAATTACTGGATTTTGAGACATCTCAAATGTATTATAATTTCTTTACTATTATTGGTCCAAAATTTTCATAATGCTATTGTCTATTGTTACCTGCAATCGACATTTAAATACTAAAATATTTGGTGATTTTGCTAGAAGATGACCAATTTAAATTATTGATTTTGGTATCGTTATGAATTTCTCTTAAACAATGCAAATATAATTAAGGTCATAAATTACAATAGTTATAATGAAATTTTTAAGTATTGAAGTATGTATGTAGGCATGATTATAAAACTGTTATTGTAATCTGACAATGATGTCATTTCTGATCAATTAGTTCGCTAAAGATGTTTTCAAACAATGACTTATCCCTTAAACCGTCTTAAATTCAGGGCAAATTTGCTCTGAATTTGTCTATAAAAATGCTTCTGATTTATTTTTTTTAAAAAATTTATATATTTTAATAAAATTTTTTTTAATAAATATTTAAGAATAAAATTGAATTTTTGTAACATTTACTTTTAAATTATAAGACAATAAATTTAAGATATATATAAATTGAAAATATGCAAATTTAAAGTTTGTTTTTAATTAAACAAACTATTTATAATTTTTTTAATAAACTTCACAAATAGTAGATTTAGATCTATTATTTTTAACATAATATCGTAAATTATATTAAAGGTGATAATTTTTTACTAATTTAGCGCACATTTTAATATAGTATCATTGAAAAAATAAATATAGAATAGATCTACATGGATTTATAAATCTGATAATTTTTACAAATTTTATAATATCTCATTATATAATGACCAGAGTTTGATAATTTTGATACCATTCGAATCATCTCATCGAGATGAATCAAATGGTGCCAAAATTGTCTAATTATGATCACTATGGCACAATATATTGATCTTTGAATAATTTTTATATAAGTTTGTCGATTTTGATAACTAGTGATTGGAATTTGATGATTTTGGTACCATTCGATCCGCCTTTATGAGACAATTCGAATAGTACCAAAATTGTCAAATTCTGACCACTAGATCGTGAAATATCTGCAACAAGAAAATTTGTGGTACAGCTTTATACGTATAGGGCTGTGCTACAAATCATTTTTGTGAATTTCTCACGATCCAGTGATCAGAATTTGACAATTTTGGTACCATTCAAAACATCCCATAAAGACGAAATGAATGGTACTAAAATTATTAAATTCCCATTCATTTTTATTGAAATACTTAAGTTTATATACTTAAAAATAAATTTCAGGGCAAATTTGCAGGAGAAACGGTTTAAGGGGTAGAATGGTCCAATTGGCAAAACACAAATCACAACGTTTAAGTCAAAATAAAACCTAGACCTACAAATCATTTTTTCATAGTCATTACATATACTAAATCAATGAAGTCGACAGATTAAATGAAAAATATTCAATAGTATGATATTTAAAGGAAAACATAATGCAGTACAGCATTTTAACAAATGGTATTATAGCAGATAGTATTTCTGTATTATGGCATTACTGCATTACTCATTATGGCATTACGGCATTATGGCATTACAGCATTACGGCATTACTGCTTTATGGCTTTACAGCTCACAGCAATTATAGCAAAAAATACAGCATGTGCCATAACTGTATTAATTTGTAAAATTAATTCTACCACCAACTATAGCTCAATCATTATGGTGTTACCAGTATTAATTAGACCATCTTTGAATACCAATAGTATAATATTGGAGACTGATAGTATAAAATTTAAATATGCTTATGTATCTTCCACAATGGATTAATTTATGATCATGTTGGTGTTCAAATATTATGATTAATTAAAACATTGATTGCAATTGATGCTTGAGCAAATGTTTTTATCATTACTATTATTTAGCAATTATTGTTTTTACAAATAGAAATAAAAAAAATAAAATAAAAATAAATAAAAATAAAATATCAATGAAATAAAATAAAATATCAATGAAAGGATAAAAAATCTATGACACTTCCAAATTCTGCTTTTTCTTTTTTTAGAATTTACTATGAACTAACAGAACACAAAAAGTGCCTTTTCTATTTGTGGTGAATATTTTTAGCATAAGTAATAAGGTATTTTTGGCATAAGTAATATGGTAATAATTTGTTGACGTTGATAATGATTTTAAAGCTCCATAATAATAATAATAATAATTTAAAAAGAGTAAAGTACTTGAACAATTATTTTCCTAATCAATTAATGAAAAATTTCAACCAATGAATGCAAATCTATGATAAAAAAGGACGTCTGGGCCTCTATCTCTTGTTGATTGGAATAATAAATACTAAGCTTGTTGGTGAAACTAATTAGTTTTACCAAAAAACTGGTGCACCAGCAAAACATCATCGGTGCACCAGGACCCCGAAGAACTCTGATATAACTCAGAGGTTACTAAAAAAGGAAATTTTGCATAGAAATTCATCAAACATTGCATTTTTATATAGTAAATTTTTAAATTTTGGTCTATTTTATACGCATATTTGGCTAATATTATACAAACTCAGATCTAAGTTGTATCAGAGTCCTTCGGGGTCCTGGTGCACCATTGAAAATTAGCTTTTTCTATAACTATTAGTGCATTAGTTTCACCAGCTTTACTAGCATACTATCGATTGTACCATCAAAGATTAGTTTCACCAACAAGCTTAATAAATACCCTTGGTCAGTTAAATGAACTTCTGCTAAGAGCTTAAAGTTAGGGTTCCAAATCGGATTGAAAATCTCCAACCGTGACCCGTTGGGTGAAAACCTACTAGAACCGGTTATCCGAAACTAAAACTGATTATCCGATTAAAAATGGGACACCTGATTGTAATCAGGTAATGCTAATCAGGTGACCCAGATACCCAATTACCTATATATTACGGCGCATTTGTAAAAATAATTTTGTCCCCAAAACTTAAATTTGAGGACAAAAAATTAGTTAAATTTGACAGCGCGCCGTAATGAGAAATATCGTTGCAGGTCGACATAATAAAAGAAATCGGATTACCCATTTTTCAACAGGTGATCCGTTTGTGTTATATTAATCCGGTTGGTATATTTAAACCGGTTTGTCAAAATTGCAATCTGGTTGACGTTTTTTTCGGTTCAGTTGATCGGTTGGACGGTTAACTAGATTGGATGTTGGAACCCTACTTAAAGTCTTGCTGTGGTAGTTCCAAATTAAGTATATAGTTGACATCACTTCTTTCAGTTATTTTCTTAGTGCTTTTAATATTATTAGGATATTCTTTCAGTTGTAGCAGTACTTGATAGTAGTCACATAGCACAATTTTGATGGCTTAGTTGGGCTAATTCAATACAGAATTTTCACAATGCAGAGTCACAAGGGGTGTGGTGCCTTAGAGAAGTGGTCAAGGTGTCACCCCCCAAGCGGCAGGTTGATAGTTCGAATCCCACTAGTGACGTTTTGAAGCCAAATCTTCTTTCGGTGATTGTAGCTTATGAGCAGTTGGGCGCTAAACCTGTAACTTTGGTTCCACCATCTTGAATGGGAGCCTGCAGGCGCAATGATGTATGTACTACATCGCAAATCCAGGGAACCAGAAAAAACCCACAAAAACCCGTTTGGCAAGACCTGAGTTAGGAGGTAGTGATAATTGGTCCTTACGGTATGCGCCAGAGAAGGCGGATACTACGATCGGAACTAACCTAATAAGGGCAGATAACTTCGGTTACCAAATCCGAGCAATGGTACATGTATGGGACATGGAAGATGTTCCGGTAGGCTCTTCTACGAGGGTAAAGTAGCCCTTAGGTCGTCGATACCTAAAAGGGTTGTGGTCCTACAATATCTGCTTATATATGTAGTGCGTCGGGTAGTAATAGGAGGACCATGAACCAGAAGGTTTAAATAGACAATTCCCGTAGTTGGGTTGTAGGTATGGCAGCTAGTGTAGAACCTTCAGGCGAACTACTTAAATTAGGCACCAAAAGTGCACATGTGGCTAGTTGTATCCTCATTCATGTAACAAATATTATGTCACTATAATTCATAATAAATCCATGGCCATAGTACACGGCCTCTAAACTAAAAAAAAAACAATGCAGAGTCACAGGCTCAATTGTTAATCAAAAATAAGTGATTATAGGGTTAGCACTTCTGCTTGAATTTCGAAGGTTAAATTTTTAACTATCCCTTAGATTGTAACACAGGCAAATTTGCCTGCGTATTTTAAAATTTTTAATAAAATTTTAGATATTGATTTTAGCCATATCTTTTCTAAGTAAAAAATATTCTTTAAGTTTTGTTTTAGTAACTTTGTTATAAAATTTTTTTAAAATCATTAGAAAACTTTAATATAATAAATATTTAAAGTTCTTGTATTGGCATTTTTACTATTAAAATTTTTCTTTAGATTTTTTCAAATTTTATATGTTTCCGTCTATAAAAAAATCTTTACTTCTAATACAAGTCTTAATTTTTACAAGTAAATCATTAAAGTTGCAATAATGAAAGTTGTCATCCTTTATATAAACTACAATATTGTCTTAAGAACTATAGTTCTAAAACTAAAACTAAATAAGATCGCANATCCTTTATATAAACTACAATATTGTCTTAAGAACTATAGTTCTAAAACTAAAACTAAATAAGATCGCAGAAAAATTGTAATAAAATTTTTTAAAAAAATTTTTCTTAAAATTATCTATTTTCAGCTTATATGTAACTATAATTTATTTTCTTATAATATAAAAACTAATTTTGCAAAAAAGTAATCCTTATTTTCAAATATAATTGTACAAAGTTTTATTTAATTATTTTAGTATTTTAAAAAAGTAAATCAGAGCTAAAAAAGTGCAAAAACGCAGGCAAATTTGCCTGTGTTCTACTACAATCTAAGGGATATTGTCAACTTATGATTTTTTAACTAATATTAAATAAGCACATAATTCTTCTAGAACTGGATGCCACAGCAGATACCTCTACCAGGATCGAATATTTGGTATAAATATCACATGTCAGTAAGTACAGGGCAATTCTTTTTTTCAGTTTATTTATGCTATTCTGAATTTGATCTAACTTTTTAACTCTTTATTTTTAGGTTTAGTCATACACATCTTTTTTTTAGCTCCAATAATGCTTACTATCTTTAGCTCAGGAGATTCTTTTTTTAATAAAACTAATTATCTGTTTAGTTTATTTCTATTGCAACTAATTTAAATCTTTCAGTTTTTTCATTCCAGGTTTTATAGACTTTTTCGGAATCTTCTGCAAATTTTTGATTCCATATTAATGTCTTGCTTTCAACTATATTTAGGCAACTATTACTAGTATTTGGTATTTCTTGGACTTTAGCAAGTTGAATTCCAATAGGTTTTGTCGCAGTTTTTTGAAACTCAATAACTTTTCTTGTCTGGTTTTCACAAGCAGTTATAAAGCTTCTCCTTTTAGGAGTTTTTAGCATGATTCTTTTTTTTTCTTGCATTATTATCTTAGACTAATGTTTTTTGATCACTTTTTATTAGGACTTTGTTATCCTCCTAGTTGATATTGATTTCATCCTTATGTCCTTTCATTTGTTCTTTTCTACTCTACTACTAATATTTATAGTCAGGAAATGATGGTTGGCTTCTTTCTTTTTCTCTAAGGTCATTTTTGAACAATAGCATCATATTCAGCAGCAAATTTTTGGAGAAGTTGATTCAGGTTGACCTTCTTTTCTTTAAACTCAAGACTATTTATTACTTTTGAGAGACACTTTCAGAGCCAAATATGTGTTACAGACTTTAGTTACTGTGCCTTTTTTGTATCAAGGCCTTGGTAAAGAAATCTTTGATATAAGGGTTACTAGAAGTTGGCTTTTCTTTTTTTCTAGTTGGGTAGCTTGAATATAAGTTAGTAGGTACATAATTAGAATATCCTTTTTACTTAAAACCTATAATTATTTTGATTAATATCTTTAGAGCTTTAGAAAGTTGTGCATTATCAATATAGTTATTTTTAAAAGCCTGGTCTATTAAATTCTGGATTTCAATAACTTCCTCTTCATTCAAGGTTTTGAATAGAGCAGCATACTCTTCTTCCAATCTTCTTGTAATGGAATATAAAAATACACTATACCTTTTATAATTACAACTAGAGCACCTAATTTCCTTTGCTAAACTTCTTTGAATAGGTTTTTTTTGGGGTTGTTCATTGTGGCCGGGTTTTATTGAGATAAGTATTTCATCTTATTTTACTTTATGTTGAGCTAGTGAGAGAATTTTTGAATCTCACAGTCTTGATTTGGGTGGGTAATAGTTCTATTTCATAGTTACTATCAAATATGAGAATATGAAATGTATCCTTTTTCTAAATATATCAACTATACACTACTAATACTAACTAAAATTACTCTAACTCAATCCTAATTATAGTAAAAGGCTTCAATTGAGGTGTAAATAGACTTGGTTTGAGTAATTAGAGTTGAAATAGAGCTCTAAATTATGTTACAAGGCTCTAATATGAAGTTACAGATATTCAGAATTTAATATGATTTTACTTATCAGTAGAGACTCAGTTTATTATAATTTCTGTTTATTTAATTATCTATCAGAGAGAATTACTAATAATAACACTTTTACTCTAATTTTGAAGATTATTACTCTACATCTCAGACTTTGAACTTTTTTAACTTATGGAACTTTTCGAACCTATATTTTGTAAAGACAAAAAACATTTTATTTATACTTTTATACTACTGCATTCTATCTCTAATGCTACTAACTTTTTAAGGCTCAACATATTTTCTAGACTCAATATATCACATATATTTAACATATTTGATATCTTCAATATATTTGATATCTTTGATATTTTTGATATCTTCGATATATTTAATATCCTAAATATATCAAATTATCAAATTGAGTCAGAAACAGGTAATTCATTTACTATACTGGACTATTTTTGGGGGGCTAGGTACACTATATTAATCTTAATAAATATACATATTTGACTTACAATAGACAATTAAAAATGATAATTAGGATAGAGTAATAGTATAAAAAGAAAATTGGGTCATTTTTTATACTCATAATGTGCACAAATTTAAAATATATATGCTATAAAAGTTAGTTATATCATTATAAAATAAACTATTTGTATACTTGTTTGTAAATTGATTATCTATAAAATAACAGATAAATTTGCTTGTAAATTATAAGCTAAAAGATCTATAGAACAATTATTAGTAAAGTAATATATAAATAAAATAAGCCTACTCTAATAGTTATTTAATTATTAAATAAAAGATAGAGAGCAACCATTAAAGTATTAAGTAAATATAAACATTTTATATAAATATCTATTTAATTTATATATATATAAATAAACTATGTGAACAAATATCTCTATGTGCACATAGTTAAGATTTTATTAATAATTTTAGTGCACTATGTAACTAGAAAGCCTGCTAAAAATATGTGAATATTTTTAAAAACATGTGACTATGAGCACATTGCGCATATAGATTTTATACTGCCCACAAGTGGGCAGGAGACCTGGGTTGAATTATAACCACCCAGGTGGTCAATCTGCGAATTACTCTTGAGCAAACCTATAGGTCCCCACTAGCAGAACTGCCAAATTGACTTGATTGTAGCTTAAATAGCAGATATTCATGAGGTCTTTTTTCTCAAATCACACCTGCAGACTGATTAAGATTACAGGTATTATAACATACAAGAATGGAAGAGTAGTGCTTAACCCAAGTTAGATTTCACAAATTTTATTTTAAAATGTGAATAAAGTATACATTAAATCTAGAAGTGTTTTGCAGAATAGAACTGAGGCAATAAAGCTATAGTTTGCGCTACTACTTAGAGTTACAACTAAATACGTAGCTCAAATTATTGATATGTATCAACTTTTAGACTATTAGAAATTCATGTTATAGTCATAACTTTTGAATCCACATCTATATCACAATACAGCTCAAGCTGAGATATCAAAGCAGATAACAACTCTAATTAAGCTACCCAAGTTCATGAAGATTTACTATATATTTATATTTAATATATAAGTATAAAGAATATATAGTATATTTATATTAGTCTTAGTATTTAATCAAGATACCGGTATCACAGACATGAATATTTACATATCATTTCATTCATTTATTTGCATTATAGTAATTTAGTGCATGAGTATATAAATCTCAAAATATTATTCATGCTTATAAAAAAGTATAAAGAACGTTTATTAATATAAATATCCAATGTAAGTTATTCCAGCTTTATTTACTATTTATAATTTACTTTAGATTGTAAATTATAAGCATTAAGTTATCCAAGTTCATAATATTTACCATTTATACACATGAATTTAGTACATTAATGTGATAATATAAGTATTAAAAATAAGATATCAAAGTTTTATGAATATTTGCTATTTAATTTCATTCTATTTATGCCTCAATACACACTCTTCCCGCTGTTCCTTACGACCAATTCCGGAGCTAAAGAAATTAGTACTAAAATGGCAAAGTCTATTGTCACGGACCTGATCTCGATGCAGGTGCTTGGTGACAGGTACAGGTCAGGTGATGGAGCAGTAGTACAAAGGGATCAGGTATAATTAATATGATTAATCGTAAAGTCAAATTGTACGATATGGCAATATGGCCGATTAGCTTGAATAATATAATCATAGCTTGTAGTTAATTTGAACTGTGCATGAATAATGCTGTCATAGTTTTGTAGTTAATTGATTGATTGTATTACAATTAGTAATAGGGATAGTAATATAAATAGAGGGAAAATAAAAGCGAAGGCAAAAAAAGATCAATTTTCCCCATAATGTATAATAAACAAAACTTTCTTTGAATACACGATAAAAACATCTTTATTAATAAACTGTTAATTGATACAAATATTCGCGATACATAAATAAAGCTACGTGCTATAAATCTAATACTAAATACGCATCCTTTGGGTCCCCCAGAGCGAAGCTCTAATCTATCAGTCTATATATTAAAAGGAAATAGTAACCTCTAATTAACCCGTGACAAAGTAGGATCTGGGTAAATCGCCAAGTCTCTCGCCAAGAGCCATGAACAATTTGAAAAGAAACAAAAAAAAAACAAAGTCATTAGTGTAACGAGTGCTATTTAATATAATAAAAGTTATGACTACAACTGATATGACCAAACCTTTCTATTGTGGTGAGGAAGGAGAAGATATTGAGGGGTTCCTACTCGATTTCGAAGCCTATGCTACTTCTAAAGACTGGGATTAGGGTTCTGAAGTTCAGTTCAGTTCAATAGAGGTTCAGGTTCAGGTTCAATGAACCTGAACCTGAACCTGCTCTAAAAGTTCAATACTGAACTGAACCTGAACTTAAAATTATTGAACATGAACCTGAACCTGAACTTAAAAAAAGTTCAGTTCAGGTTCAGTTCAAGGTTCATGAACATGTTCAGGTT
>QKWP01000781.1:159150-205896 GCA_003550325.1 Gigaspora rosea
GTGCTAAACAAGTTTACTTATATCAAGAAGTTATGATCAATTAGTAAAATTTAGAGACCTTAGAAATTTGTATAATTTTATTAATAAAATTATACAAATTTCTATGATTCTCTAAATTTTACTAATTGATCATAGCTTCTTGATATAAGTAAACTTGTTTAGCACCTAAAAATACATCATATCGGTAAATTTTATTTTATTTTCCTTAAAATTTGAAGAAAAGATGCTTAATTTTGAATTTTTGATGAAAATTTCCAAAATTAAGCATCTTTTCTTCAAATTTTAAGAAAAGTAAAATGAAATATGCCGATTTGATGAACCTTTTGGTGCTTAACAAGTTTACTTATATCAAGAAGTTATGATCAATTAGTAAAATTTAGAGAATCTTAGAAATTTGTATAATTTTATTAATAAAATTATACAAATATCTAAGATACTCTAAATTTTACTAACTGACTTATACTTCTCACTTTAAGTAAACTTGTTCAGTATCAAAAAATACATCTATTTTTATTCAGATTCAAACTAGTTTGCAAAATTTAGACTAGACTTATGATTGAGTTTGAGTTTAGTATAAAGTTTTAATAATAAAATTTAGCCAGACCAAACCCAGACCCAAACCTAGAATTACTGGTTTATATGAACACCTGACTGAACCTGAACATGTTCATGAACTTATGAACTGAACCTGAACTGAACCTGAACCAGCTCTAAAAGTTCAATACTGAACCTGAACCTGAACATGTTTTAAAAAATGTTCAGGTTCAGGTTCAATACTGAACCTGAACCTGAACCTGAACTTGACCTAAGTTCAGTTCAGTTCAGGTTCATAGGAACACTAACTGGGATGATACTCAGAAGCGACAAGTATTGGGCCTATTTGTAGATGATTATTTGAGGCCATGGATTAGGAGCTTGATTAAGCCAAGACCACTTGGGCAGATTTGAGGAAGAGTGTTGTTGATGGAGCATCCACTTCTTATAATGTTGAAGGGTTGATGAACATAAGACAATTAAAAACGAATCTATAACTAGTTACACTAATCGATTTGAGACATATGCTGAACCGGTAAAGACGGAAATACAGGAAAGAGAAAAGAGACGATGGTATATTGCGGGCTTAGGGAACGCTTAAAGAGAAGGTGGAAGAAAAATATCCGAAAACATTTTTGAAAGCAAAGGAAATCACCCTGAATATTGAAATGTATAATAAAAATATTGAATATGACGTAAAGAAAGCCACCAGGACTCTCTCACAAGGATCATCCCAACTAGGCAATGAAGATGTTGAGATGGCTCAATTAACTGACGCGTTCAAAAATCTCAAATTATGTCGAGTAATGAATTGTCTATCAAATGAGTTGGAGGAAGTTAAAAATATGGTTAACGAACTCACCAAGACCATGAATAATTTAACAAAAATATTAAATCCACGAAGAAGCATGGAACCTAGTAGATGTTTTACGTGTCAGGAGGTGCGTCACATTTCGTAATTGCTCTAACAAGCCACAGGAAAAGGGTAAATCGAGTAAAGCAAAAGAATCAGAATGGACAACTAAGAGAACTGATGTTCGATTCTTCAAATTTGTGAATAACCAAAAACATCAGCCTGTAAGGAAAGTCGTAAAGGAAAATAAAGCAATTATAGAGGATTGTCTAAGGATTGAAATTGATTTGGGCCATGAAGCTTTTGATGTAAGAGCTCTAGGAAAATGGCGCTACACTGAGATGGGAGACGTCCCTAACAAAAGAGAAAAAACGGTTAATGATACCACAATTACACCACAATCACAGACCAAGAAGATAGTAATGTACGTCCCAATGGCTGAATTGGTCCAAGAGTTTGATGTATTACAAAAAATTACTAAACTGGAAGTAACTATAACTCTGGGACAATTATTCAAGTGGTCCCCTAAGGCAAGAGCTGAAGTCTTGAAGTCTTTAACATGCCATAAAAGGAAAAGTGACATAGTACAGATAGATGCAAAAATTAGTTTGGTTAAAGTGGTGAAAGAAGAAACGAAGCAAAGTCATAGTGAAATAGTACCTGCACGTAATGCCTTTATTAACGGAGATGTAGTTAAAGTTCTCATAGATCCGGATCTCGATTGAATTTAATGCATGTGGACTATGCAAATAAAAGAGGCTTCGAGTGGCAGGATGTGGAAGGAAAAGGAAGGATGGCTAACAACTGTGTAAGTAAATTTGTCAGTTATATTCCTGGGGTTGAAGTAGAGACGGATGGAGTTATAGTTGTGAGGGTTTTTATGTGATGGAAAGTGCGAGTTTTGACGTACTTTTAGGGATGTCTTGGATCGCTAAAGCACAATATGAGTTGAAGTGGCGTGATAATTAATACTGGTGCACTATTTCCAGGCCAGATAGAGAATCTTTGTTCATCATATCGGTTGTGCCAAAGGAGTGGTCCATGAGTACACGAAACAAAGGTACTGGTAATGATAATGTTGATGACGAATTAAGTGACGAGGAAGATGTGTTTATAGTAAGAAAGTTGGATGTGGATGATGTGGAGGAATCATGTGTAAGAGAGATATGGAAAGGGGCTATTAACAAGGACAAAGTGGAAGTCAAAGAAATCTTAACAATGAATGATCAAGATTTGATTGGGAATCGACTAAGAAAAGAGATGATGGATCAATCCAAGGGTTGATGCGTTAGTCATAATGAGGCTAACAGAAGAAAATTGGAACAGTATTAATGTAGGTCCCAATATTCCAATCAAGCAAAAGGAAATGTTGAAGCACCGATTGATCGAAGAAGTACTTGAGGCTTTTGCTTTTAGCCTGTCGAAGATAGAAAAGATGGATTTAGTGGAATATGAAGTAAGGATGGGTGACGTGAAAGTCCCACCCTTGCGATTACGCCCTATAAAAATCAATAATCCCAAAAAAGCACAAGTATTTAAAGATCATTTGAAAGAAATGATCAAGTGGGGATTGCTTAAAGAAGGGATGGGCGAATATGCCTACCATTGCTTTCCTGTTAACAAGAAAGAGGGTGGAACTGGTAACATGCGTGCTGTGAAAATTATAAAACCACTTAATAAGTTTATAATTAAAAATGGTTACCCACTTCCACTAATATGTGATATCCTTGAAAAGGCAGTAGGACATGAGTGGTACAGTACAGTTGACGCATTCAAAGGGTATTAGCAAGTACGCATCTGAAAGAAAAATCGTGATATAGTTGCAGTTTCGACATCTTTGGGAGTACTGCGGTATACAGTAATGTGCATGGTTTAAAAAACACAAGTGAAACATATCAAAGGTTAATGGATAAGTTGTTGAAAGGGGATGAATGGAGAGATATGGCAGCCGCTTATCAAGATGATGTGGGAATTTGGACTGATGGTAGCATCAAGCATCACATAGAAGTCCTAATAAAACTTGCCAAATGATTCAAAGAAGTGGAATGACATTTGCTGCCAAGAAGTGCCACTTCTTGTATAAGGAAATTCCCATGTATGGATATCTGGTTAGTAAAAACGGAATACGAGTCGACTCAAAAAGAATTACCAAGATATCGAAGTAGGAAAGACCTACCAATGAAACTAAAATGCAATCGTTCCTCGGCGTGATGAATTATTATCATAGATTCATATAGGATTTCAGTAAAATAGCTGCACCATTAACCAAATTAACAAAAAAAGATGTTAAGTTTTGATAGGGTGATGAACAGGAGGGTGCCTTCAAAAAACTTAAGAACATAATTATTCATGAAATGATTTTAAAAGATCCCGATAGCAGAAGGCGAGAGAAGGGCTACGTCCTTATCAAATGTATATGGATGCAAGTGACATTTCCGTTGAAGTAGTCCTCGAGCAGTTAGATGATGAAGAAAGTCTAAGACCCATTAATTATGACTCGAGAAAATTAAACAAACACAAACTCAATTACACAGTAACAGAAAAGGAATGCTTAGCTATTGTTATGGATGTCAGGTAAATAAAAAATATATTAGTGGTACGGTTTTTGATATGTGGACTGATCATCAAGCCTTGGAATGGCTCTTCAATAAGCTAGAATTAAAGGGACGTTTAATGAGATGGGTTCTAGCTCTACAATCATTCAAATTTAGAGTACATTACAGACCTGGTAGAAAACATAGGAATGCTGATAGTTTATCGAGGCGTCCTGAAAAGCTAATAGAAGAAAAGGTTAGTGATGACGAGTTTATTGAAGGAATTTGGCTAAGTGTTAATGAGGAAAACCCTGCTATTAGAGATATATCAGAAATTAAGTATTACCTGAAGAATTTTCACTAGAGAAGAACCGTACAGTCTAGGGATATGCCTCAACTTCAGAGAAAAAAAAAATTTTGTTTGATCGATGGTGTGTTATATGAAAGAGGTAAAAAAAATTTACCCAAAAAGAGTTATATATGATAACAAGGAGAAGGATATGGTTTTAGCCGCGAGTCACGAAAGGATGTCTGAGGAAGAGGCCATAGAGAGTACATGGAACAGTAAGAGCAATTTTGCAAAATTATAAGTGGGTGTGTGGAAACATGTATGAAGATGCAAAAAAATATGTATTAACTTGCCTGATCTGTTAATGGCACAAAGAGCAAGAGACAAAGGAACCAATACATGTTATTGGCACTAGTTGGATTTTTCACAAGGTGTATGTTGATTGTATAGGACTACTGCTGAAGTCCTCTACTGGACATTTATACATTGTTGTAGCAGTGGAGGATCTAACGGGATACGTCGAAGCTCATCCATTACAAAAGAAGAATGCGAAAAGCATCGCGAGGTTCATATGGGAAGACATAATTACTAGGCACAGATGTTTTTCAGTACTGGTCTCTGACAGGGGTACGGAATTCAAAAATAGTCTACTTGATGAACTCACCTCACGATTAAATATCGATCAACGCTTCGTGGCCAGTTATCATCCCGAAGCTAATAGAAGAGCCGAATGTACCGTACAAAAAATCTCTCATTTTTTGTGAAAAATCTGTGCTGAGAGACAAAACAAGTGGCATGAATATGTTAGAGGAGCAGTATGGGCAATCAATATCACAGTTAAAGATCTTGGTTATTCTCTATTTTACCTTGTATATGGCCATGATGTAATTATACTGGTCGAACTAATCTTGGAGAGTTATCAAATAATTATAGGAAAAGGCAAATGGACGACCAAAGAACTTTTGGAGCATAGGACACGACAAGTAAGAGAAATGGTAAATGATTTGGAGTGTGCAAGAACAAACAGAGATGAGCTTCGTTAATGATTGAAGTATTTCTACGATAAATATGCAAAAGAGAAAGAAAAGATAAATGTAGGAGATTACGTACTGGTGTACGATTTGACACTCAACACAGCTTTGTTGAGAATACCTGATTATCGGTAGCTTGGCCCATACGTGGTAAGAAAAATTGGCGACAAGGGTCAATTCTATATTAATGAAATTGATGGGTGCCCTTTTAAGGATCCTATCACAAGAAATAGAGTTAAAAAGCTTAAGTCAAATACCTTAAATGGAAATGACGACAATGGTAATAGTTTAAATGTAGATCTTGTAGACAAAGATCCAAGGGGTATAGCTTGTGTCAAAGACCTGATCTCGATGCAGGTGACTTGGTGACAGGTACAGGTCAGGTGATAGAGCAGTGGTACGAAGGGATCGGGTATAATTGATATGATTAATCGTAAAGTTAAATCGTACAATATGGCGATATGGACGATTAGCATAAATAATGTGATCATAGCTTGTAGTTAATTTGAACTGTGCATGAATAATGCTATCATAGTTTCGTAGTTAATTGATTGATTGTATTACAATTAGTAATAGGGATAGTAATATAAATAGAGGGAAGATAAAAGTGAAGGCAAAAAAAGATTGATTTTCTCCATAACATATAATAAACAAATCTTTCTTTGAATACACGATAAAAACGTCTTATTAATAAACTGTCAATTGATACAAATATTTGCAATACATAAATAAAGCTACGTGCTATAAATCTAATACTAAATACACGTCCTTTGGGTCCTTCAGAGCGAAGCTCTAATCTATCGGTCTAGATATTAAGAGGAAATAGTAACCTCTAATTAACCCTGTAACACTATATAGCAAAGTATATCAAGTAGCTTAAGAAGAAAAGAAAAGAATTTCATCTAGACTTTATTACAGCAAAAAGAAGATCTGACAAGGATAAATAGAGCTAATAATCAAAGAAACGGAAAATTATTTTGTAAAACTTGTAGGAAAAAAATTTTGGGGAATTGTCATTGACCCTGTACTGCAGATCATTGTCAAAACAAACAAGAGTAAACAAAGACGCATAGTCAAGCACAAAATAAACAAATAAACAACAAGTTAAAATCAGCCAAAAAAGGATTATAATGTGTAGATAGCAACAAATACATACAAATACGTATCACCTTTCTAGAAACAATAGAATCAATAAGAAAAAGCAAGAATTTAGCCTAAAATAGAATACCTGTTAGATACAGCCAAATATACATGTGACTATTTGAACACTAGATTAGATATAAAGTAGATAATCATGGAATAGCATTTGTAGCATTTTAAAAATTTATTCAAAAAGACAGATGGAGAAATCTCAGATGAACTAAAGAATATACAGCTTTTTGTTTCACAAAAAGATAAAGAAGTAGCAAACTTACTAGAAATAGCTTATCCAGAAACTGTTTTTGTCATAAGAACAGTAACAAAAATATACGAATGGGAACAACGCCGGATGTTAGTAGTAGAAGAAGAACCTAAACAGTCAACTTTACTCCCTGAGTTTATAAAGCCAAAGCTAGGAAAAAGCTTTAGTAAAAAATTAGCACTCACAATTTCAGAAACAGGCACATTGATTATGGGAATTGTGAGCTAGAGGATATAATTAAATCATTTATCGAAATCTTCGAGCAAGAAAATACTTGTATCGCTCAGATCAAGTCAGAAGAAGGAAAAACAAGCACTTTAGAAGAAGGATCCTTAGATAAAATAAAAGAAAAAGGGAAGGAAAAAGTTAAGGAACCTGTAAAAAATAAAGTAAAAAATGAACAGTTGGTCAGCTTTGAAGCAGGTGCAGATTTACGCACACCTCAAAAAGAGTTCCTGGTAATGAAGGAATTTAAAAGTGATTAGGGAAAAGAGACTTTGCAAGAAATCTCTAGTAGTAAAATAGAAACTAATTGTAAGCAAACCAGTGTATTAGATGAGGTATATATGCAAAGAAGTGAACATATAAGTGTAAGAAAATTCACTCTGTGGGACTTGCCAAATAGGATAAGCAATAGACATATGACTGTGATAGTTAAAAGTATTAGTAAAGTTCAAGAAGTTCAGATCAAACATGGAAAAAACAACAAGACCAGAGCTGAGCTTACTATTGAGATGAATAAAAGAAAGTACGAGGAGGTAGTTAAAAACTTATGCTTCCTTCTGTTAATTAATGGAAGTTTAGCAAAATTCACACCAGGTACAAGCGATAACTTAGTATTAGAAGAAAAAAGAACACACTATGCTAGGCTAAAAGATGTTCCAAAGAATGCAAAAGAGGTTTTGTTGTTAAGACAAGTTTGCTGCTTAGGTGCAAAAACAGTTCATATTTTCAACAATAGAAATGGTAATAGAAAAGAAGTTGAAGTCGTAGAATTTATAAACAGGCAAGAAATGGAGAAGGCAGTTTCATCTAAAGCTTCTTACTTTAATACCAAGCTTCAATGGGAGCTGGAGCCCATATATGAAACTACTCAAAGAAAGGTTGAACTTACAAACAAAAATCTTCAAAAGAATACAACAAATAGAAACAAACAAGAATTTTCGAGAGAGGTAGAGGTTGTAACAACAAATGCAAGAACTGAAGCAATTGAAATGTTTAAAGAAAATCCATATATGAAAAGAAAACTAACAAGTACCACGTTAGAAGAAAAAGCCCATGAACTTGGAATAGATGAAATCAAGAAGCTTTTGTTGAACATTACTAGCAGACTCAATAGCATTGAAAGGAGTCAGTCTAGTTTGCCATCGCGCTCCTAACAGGCGCACCAGTTATATATAAGGTAGTAGATAAACCAGTTGGTTTATCGAGCAGGGTTCCTGGTACTACTGTAGATAGAGGAAAGTTACTACAAAAGGAAATAACTCTGAAAATAGGTTGTCATAATATTAATAGATTAAAAACGAATCAGCAAAAATTTGAAACATTGGGTCAATAGTTAGATGAAGAAGCATTTGATATAATTGCAGTAACTGAGACAAATATGGACAGGAAAGAAGGGTTTTTTGTAGGGAAAAAAGTCGAAAACTTCAAAGTTTTTTGGTCAGATATATCAATAGATAAGAAGAAGAGTCTAGGAGTGGCGATAGGTATTAAACATAGTTGGAAAAAGTGCCTTGGTGGCATAAACAGAATTAGTGAATTTATGATAGTAGCAAGATTTTACCTCAGAAAAATAGAGCTAGTTGTAATCGCAATCTATATTTACCCAAATAATGGAAGTGAAATGGACAAGGTATTAAATAAGATCACAAATATATACAACAAACAGAATATGCGAACATGTATAGTGATCTTAGGGGATTTCAACTGTATAGTAGATTTAGAGTTAGATAAGATATCAGAGAGCAGAGCTGGTAATCATAGAGTTTCAAAAATACACAAATAGTTGAGCAAAAATGATTTTATAGACACTTTTAGATTCCTACACCCAACAGAAAAGGAAGTCATGTGGTCTAATAGTCAAAGTAGCACAAGAATCGATCAAATATAGGTGTCAGAAAATCTAATGGAAAGTCTGACTATAGCAGAGATTTTAGATAGGCAGTTTGTCATATGTAGCGATCACAAGGCAACTTCTATGACATTATGGCTCAACTCACAGATTTTTGGTACAACAGCGGCAATGGAGAAGAACAAAAAACACCACAAAATAATTTACCTATATGATCAGGCCACTGTAGAAAATTGGGAGGAGTATAGATTGGTATTGGATAAAAAGCTACAAAAGGAGGAGGCTGTATTTGATAAATTGTCAGATATTAATGTTGGTAAAATTGGGAAAGCGAGTTGCCGAGCACGGCTAATAAATTAGGCTTGGAACATCATCAAACTAAGTATTATTGAAGCAGCGAATAGAAGCATACCAAGAAAAAAGGTGTATAATAACCCCGTGAACAAAGAAGGTTCCAATAAAAAACCTAAGCTCTCTTAGTTAATTTTCAAAGTAAGCAAGTGGATGCATTCAGCAAAAAAGAACAATTTCAAGATTTTGTCAGATGAGGAAAAACTAGACATTAATCTAGATATCACAAAACAAAACAAAAAGTTCAATCTCGATATGCCATAGCTGCCAATGGGAATTTAAAAAATTGGTATAATGATATGAAAGGATGGTAGCGAATTATTAATAAGAAAAAATCAGACAAAATAGAAAGGTGGAAAAGAGAAGAAATAAAAGAATGTATAGAACATAGATGCGAGATAATAGCTAATAATCAAGAAAAGATGCTAATAGTTTACTAAACTGATCTCGCAGTAAAGTTGTAGTGGATAGACTCTTTAAAGAAGAAGGAGCAACCAAGGTGTTAGTAACAAGTCCGAGTAAAGTCCTTGAGGAAACAAAAATGCATTATGAAAACCAAATGAGAGCATGGAAGCCGCAAAACTTTGGTAGAAAGAGTATATGGTCACAAATTTATAAACCAATAAAATGTATTTAGAGTACTTGGTTCCAAGATATACTATAAGAAATTACAAAAGAGGAGTGGTACCTGGTCCTACAAAGTCTTAAAACCAAAACGGCCCCTGGTATCTCAGGTATTACTTATAGCCTGATTAAGAATGCTAGCCCTTCTGCTCAACACATCTTCTGTCAGTTTGCAAATTAATGCATTATAGAAACAACATTTCCTAAAGAGTGGAAATGTGCACAAATATACCCAATCCCAAAGGATACAAGCTGGAAATATGATTTGGGAAATACTAGACCAATCGCTCTCTTAGAAACTTTCAGAAAATGCATAACGAAGATTTTGACAAATAGGCTATTAGCAGTTCTAGTTAAACACCAAATTTTAAAGGGATGGAATTTTGCCGGTTTGCCTGGAGGCTCAACCGAACACCCAGTACATATAGTTAATATAATAGCAGAAGATGCAAAAGAAAAGGATAGAACTGTAGCTAGTGCTGCAGGATATGAAAAAGGCATTTGATTCGGTCTCACTCATTATGTTAAAGAGAGCGATAGAAAGAATCAAAATACCAGACAAAGCTATAGAGCTAATTTTATTGCTCTTTGAGAATCATTCATCAAAAATCATAACAGCAACAGGTCTTACAGAGCCGGTAGAAATGGTGGATGGAATTGAACAAGGAGAGGTTCTCTTTCCACTGCTCTGGCGTATTTTTTATGATCCCCTTTTGGTAAGGGTTCAAGAGTCAGCTGAATTGGTTATTATATTAGTACCTCAGAACCTAGACTAGGACCAAGAGATCATATACAAAAAAAAGAGATCAAGGTGGCTGTGGTAGCTTACGCAGATGACACTACTTGGTTGGCGCCAAACAAGCAGGTCATAGAAAAGACGCTGTCAATTGCAAATAAGTTCTTTCAGATCAATGATATTCAAATTAATGTCAAAAGTTAAATTTAATTGTTTTCAATCCAAGAACCAAAGCAGAAGAAAGAAGTATTACTTTTAGTAGTGAATCTATCACCGAGGAGAAGCTGCATAGTATAACAAGATTGCTAGGTATTTGGTTGAACAGCAGATTGAATGAAAGACAAATATTCTTAAAAGCTAAAGGAATAGTGCAACAGAAAGTACAAACATTGAGATAGAAAAGGTTAACAGCTAGCTAATTGGCGTATATTAACAACATGTGCATTATTCCTAAACTATGTTATTTGCTTTAACTCTCAATAATGTCAAAAGTATTGATTAAAAAATTCATTAGCCGATTATTAGGTTAGCAAAGAATAAACTTGAGCTCCAGATTACGACACCCAATTATGTAGTAATACACAAAAAAATTAGAAACTTTCGAACTTTGGAGGCTGAGTTATTAAATAAGCAAATTACTAGCATTCACAATCGATTAAATGACGAAAGACAGATCAGTGCAATTACGGAAATTAGAATTGAGCAAGGTCACAAACTGGCTGGCTTGGTGGAGGACTTCGGACTCCATAATGTCGATAATCCAAATCTTCTGGAAAAGCTATGAAAATTTAACCAAACTATGTTGGTGTTGTTAAGAGCAAAAGAAATTAATATCTCTATTAGAGCATCACAAGATAGCTGGAAGCTATATAGTACTGATATAGCAATTCGCAGTTTGCTTAGAAATAAAATAGTAGTTAAATATGCCAGGGTACTGGCGGCTCTTGACCTGTTTTTCCTGGGCCAACTTCTCAATAGACAGGGAAATGTACTCATCTCATGGAGTCAATATATGTGGTTGAAAGACAAATCGAATAGAGGAAGGATACCTCAATAGTTTAAGAGCATTGAGGAAACAGTTCTTGCAAATTCTTCCACAAGAGAAGTTAGACAGGAATTTCGAATTTTAGAAGGGAATAAACTGGCGCCTGTGATTAAGCGAAAGGAGTTTTCATTAGATAAGAGGAAAAAAAAATAGGTACTAATGAAGAATGGAGAGAGCAAAATAGATATACGAAGAGTAGTTGGGAAGAAAGAAAAGGAAGTGCTAAAAGAAGAAGGGTTATCTGCCAATAAGGAGGGGAATAAAATTAGACTTGTAGCGAATCGAGCAAATGAGGCAAATAAGGTGCAGATGCAATAGATCCCGAAGGAAAAAATTTCCACAGCAATTCAGGGTGTCAAAACACAAGAGAGTGATTGGGTTTTTGATATATTGACAGATATAGTCGAAAACTCATTAGAAAAGAGAGTAGTTAAGAAGAAGGAAGTAGATAGAATCTCTAAAGCAAGCCTGATAGCGGTAATAAGTATAGATAGAATAGAAGTAGAATTGATAAAAAGACAGAAGTTTAGTTATTATTGTGAGAATCAGCTGATAGAGCAGTTAAATAGAAATATTAGTATAGCAGAAAAGTCATTAGTGTTTATACAGATGGTTCATTGTACAAGGGAATTTCAGAAAATGGAATGAGTTGTAAGCAAGGTTTAGGATAGGTTTAGGTTGGTAAAGACGAAAAAGAAATGATTCAGAAGGGGAGCCTCAGTATACAAGGATGGCCTTCTTCGACAAAAACTGAATTAGCAGCGATCTGGGTAGTCTTATTATTGTTTCCGCAAGACAGTGATGTCAAAATTTATACTGACAGTGCAGCTGCAATCCTAGGAATTAATGGGAGTGAAAGGCTCAGATCGAATAAAGAGTGGCTATGTCAGAAGAACTATAATTTGTTATTTAAGATCCTTGATACAAAATGAATTAAAAATTTAAAGGTGGAGATGATTAAAGTCAAAGAACATAGTAATAATTATTGGAATGATAAAGTAGATGTACTAGCGAAAGAAGGCCAAGCAGCCCCTCTTCTTGTAGTACAGAATACGGAAGTAAGCTCAAGAATTAGGTACAATATGTACTGGCAAGACAATCTGGTTGAAATGCTAATATGAAAGGTTATAAAAGAAATTGAGGACACTATGATAGCGGCAGATTGGAGAATGCTAAGCGTTTTTAGTTGGCTAGAAAAGAAAGACTACCACTGTACATGGGCGTGGGAAGGTCCATAGAGAAGAATTAAAAAACAAAGTAGTGAGAGATATACCTCAATGTATAAAGGAAGGAAACTCAATTTCTTGATCAAGTATTTGCATGATAGGCTTCCAACTTTTAGTAACCTTAAGATAATGTGTCTGGATCTCTATAAAGATGATATATGTAAAGTATGTGGGAAAGATGCCAAGAAAACTCAGGAACATTTGGCAGTTTGTGAAGCTCAGGAGACACGATGGCAAAAGATTGAGGAGACAGTTGTCAAATTCATACTTGCGCTTTTAAATGAAAATAGGAGAAGAAATGAAGTTTCAATACAGCAGCTCTGTGGTTCTCTTTTCGGTGCCAATATGCAGGAAAAAAAAGAAAAAAGAGAAGGCCTCATAAGGGGCTTATATAAGGTGTGTACTGAAGAAGACTTATTTAAGTTAGGCCTTACAAGTAACGACGTGAAATTGATCTTGCAGTATTTTCCTCTTATGGCATGGAATTATTTTCATAAAATAATCTGGAGAGAGAGATGCATTAAAATAGTGAAATAGGAGCAAAAAGAAGGGATCTAGCGGACACACAAGAGAAACTGGTTGGGAAAGAATGCTCCGTTTTCAAGAAGTATTGCTGAAAAGAAGAGACAGAAGAGGGACTTTAATTTAAGACATGTGGAAAACTCTACTAACGAAAGTGAAAGGAATATTGAAGAATTAAAAAGAAGAAGGATAGAGCAGAAACAAGGCTCTTATAATTTGTGCATATCGGCAATAGGTAATAGAATATTATTCGGTGGAAAGCCATTTTGGTGTGGCACTTAGGCTGGTTTAATACAGCCCCTAGTTTCTGAATGATCTTAAACTAGTGCGGTAGGTTGCACTTGGGTGCCTTAGGGTAGCTGGGTAATGTCAGGCTTGCAAATTAGGAGTAAACAAGTGTATTAATGTAGTAATATACTAGTATCTTAATAAAGTACTGGTGAAACTGCCAAAGTGTAAAAAAAAAAAAAAAAAAAAAATTCATTCTATTTATACCGATAGTCATATCAGTTTAACTATAACTACTTTTACTAATATTATGTAATGTAAGAACCATTGCAGTAATCATATAAGCAAGATTGTTAAATCACTTAATGATTACAAATAATTATACATATGTATGAAGATATGAGTATAGGGTTTTTGTTAATTAGTGTATGAAGACACTAATAGTTTATTTATTTAATTGAGTTGTAGAGAACTATCGGCATTCCAGTAGGAATATTAGTGATATTTATATATGTCAAATAATATATAAAAATAACGATCATATATATTAGTTATATTAAATCGATTCTATCGATTAGTTATGCTTGATATAATATGACTGATATATATAATAGACATAATAATAATAAAATAAATAAAATAAATATTATCCCTTGCTTTGTTATGCAGGCATATTTGCCTGCATAAATTTTAAAAACTTAAATTTTTTAAATAAAACCTTAAATATTAATTTTAGCTATATGTTTTCTAAATAAAAAATATAATATTAGTTCTGTTTTATCAACTTTATTATAAAATTTTTTTAAAATTATTAAAAAACTTTGGTGTAATAAAAGTTTAAAGTTTTTGTTTTGGAACTTTTACTATAGAATTTTTTCTTTAGATTTTCTCAAATTTTATATGTTTCTGTCTATAAAAAACATTTTCACTTCTAATACAAGTCTTAATTTTTACAAGTAAATCATATAAAGTCAAATAATGAAAGTTGTCATCCTTGATATAAACTACAATATTGTATTAGAAACTATATTTTTAAAACCAATATTTAAAGAATTTGCCAAGATTTTATAAAATATTTTTTTGGTTAAAAAATTTCTTTAAAATTTAATATTTTTAGCTTATAAGCAACATAAACTTTTTGTCTTATAATATAAATTTAAATAATTCAAAAATATAATCATTGTTTTTAAATATTATTACCAAATTTTATTTAAATATCTTAAATGATTAAAAAAATAGATCAGAGGTACATTTATAGTAATTATGCAAGCAAATTTGCCTGTGAACTATTACAAACTAAAGGATAACTTCTATTGATACTAGATTTATTAGATCTATTAGATATTTTAGATTCTTTAGAATCTTTAGATTTGTGTTATGCTACATAATCACATGCATGATGGTCATTGATTGCCATGTGACCTATAGCAATATTGGGTATAACACTCCTCCCTCAGCTTAATTACGAGCACCTGCGAGTAGCAAATACCAATTTAGAGTATTTCTTGAGCACTTTTCTTCTGATACTAATACTATGGAGATAACAATTACTGACATTATATGCACTATAAACATTACCTATATCAGTTTTATATAATAATATAATATTGTCAAGTATTTAATAATTTTAAAAATAGGGTGTGGCAACATAGTGTAGTTGGATTGTTGTCACCTCCCCAAGTAGTTGTAACAAAAGATACAGAGTTCGAATCCCACTGAAGACGATTTTCGAAAAATTTATCTGTGTTATGGTAACCTGGACTCTGAGCTCAGATTTACAGATCTGTTTTCTGGGTTACACCAACTCGTATTGGGAGCTCTAGAGCTGTGTTATGCACAGAACTGGGGCACATAAATCCTGGGGAGCGCAGGCGCTATATTACGCACAGAACCATAGGACAAAAGGAAACCATACTTGGCAAGACCCGAGCAAAGAGGTAGCCGACTTTTGACGGTACTTAAACAGAAATCGGATGGTGACGGACCAGAAGCGGACTGACCGAGAAGTGGACTGACCAGAAGCAAACTTACGACAAAAGGGCCTATGGCAGGGCTCTACTAATTAGACCGCTGGAGTCGCACCGGAGAAAAAGAACATGTATTACAGAAGCATGTACCAAGGAGAGGGAGACCATTGGGTTCGCCAATGGCAGACCACTCCTTCCGGGTCCTCAGATTGGGAGTAGGAATGTAACCGGGGGAAAAAAAGTGAGGTAGGGGTAAGGAAAGCAACTGAAAAGAAACCAGAAGAGGAACAGGGGAAGTACTGGGTTGGTGAACTTTGTAAGGGCATGTATCATGCTACACATACTAGTAGGAAGGTAGTGGCTTGAGATACAGGCCAAGGTTGCGGCAGCATTCAAAAAATAGCTTAATATACGAACCGGCGGCAGCAGCACTACATGTACTATTAGTGGACAAGTAAGGTGCAAAAACCAGGTTGAGTATATGAGTGGGACATATAGGATGCTCTGGTAGGTTTAGGTCATAGATAAAATAGTCTAAGTTTCGGTACTTGGTAGCTGTAGTAATCTAATGCAATAGTCAAGGATGTTGTAATGATCACTATACTTAATAAAAAGACCGAGGCATGATCTCGCCTTGTAAATGTAAAAAAAAAAAATAATATTAAAAATGGTTCTACAAATATTACATAATCTGTACTATACAAGTATGTATAATAAAAGATCCAATCTATCGTGGTAAGAATTTTTGACCTATTTGATTGATGTTATCTTTATCTCCTTTCTGGAATAGTAGGACTATCTTTTGAAGCTTTCTGTCCCAATAAAATTTTTGTCTTCTTGGTTATTTTTCTCTAGTTAGGTAGGTTTTTCTTTTCTAATGAGAATCCACCAGGATCGAAAATTTGAGTATATGACTATTGCATCATTAAATATTGGGCAGTTTTATATAATATTGTCTTGATAATAGTTATTCTTTCAAGAAATATTTTCATCCATTGTTTCTTTTTATCTTTAGGTTCGGACTTATATACCTTTTTTTAGTTTGAAATTTATTTGTAAACTTAATTTTTGAGGTTCATAGTTTAGGTATTGCAGTGATTGAATAAATTGGTCTTTGTTTTTTTCTATAGTATTGGCATTATGAAGGTCAACTTCTTTATTGGCTAGTTCACATCCTTCCTTTAGGGTACTTCAACTCATATAAATGTTTAATTATTCTCTTGAGCTTGTATATCTGTTTTATTCAGGCTTTCTATTTAGAATTTAGGGTAGTTTGTCTATATTCTTCTTGCTTCTTAATCTTGTTTGAATTTTTGTCTTTAAACTTCCTGATTATCATTTTTAACTTTCTACCTTCTTTTTCAAATTTCACAGGTACTTTCTAGATTGTCAGCAGTTTCGGTTCTTTCATAAATTTCAACACCAATTCTGGGTTGACTTGTTTTGTTAGAGTGGACTATTTCCAAGTCTTTAAAGTGATCTTTAATAGCAGGTCTTTGATTGGGATTGGGTTCCTTATGATTGTCTATTCCAACTTGAATTTCTTCAGCATGATTTATCTCTAGAACTTTTCCAGCTATGATTTTTTTTTATTTTTGCTTCAACAATCTTAAATCTTCTTCTGTAAATACATTATTTCTACATTTTTTATTAATTGGGTATTCTTTACTATATATATTATTTTGGTAGCTTATTCCAGGATTGTATTGTACATTTTTATTATTATCTTCAATGGATTTTAAATGGATTTTAAATTCTATTTATAATTGAAAATGTTATCCTTCCTATATCTATTTTATTCAATTCCTCCTTAACAGAGCCATCGATGTTGCTTCTTACTATCTGTTGATTATCTTCATTCATTTCTTCCATATAACCTATATTAGTAGAGTTCTTATATTGGTTGAATGCATTATTTTCTTTCTTCCAGTTTCAATTATTATTTTTTTACTAATTTTATCTTTAAACCAAAGTTTGTGATTATTCTTCCTCTTATTGTTTACTTCAAGCTTTTCATCATCAACTTGTTCTACTTTACTATCATCCTCATTCCAATTTCAAAATTTAAGATTACTGACATTGTCGACTTCAGTAATTTGTAAATTTAATACTATAGTATTTACTCTGCTTGGCTCAATTTTCAATAATTCTTTTAAGTTAATAAGTGGTTCTTTAGGCTTCGTAGGTTCTGAAATTTGATTTTTCAAGACTTTGAGATAGGTATCAGTAAGGTTTCCAGAACTGCTTCAAGGCTTAATTCAGTTTACTCTTTCTTTGGGTTCTTTTCTTTATTTGTTAAGCCTTCATTGTCGTCTTCTATTAAAATTTCTGGAGTGTAATGTGGTTTATAAACTTTGGGTAATGACACCCTTTTCCTTTAGAGCTTTTCTAGGTGATTTTTAAGTGCATTTATTAGACGTCTATTCTCAATAATAAAAGTGGGGGCTTTAATATCTAGTAAGCCAACATTTATATATACTACTTCTTTTTTTTGAGTTTTCTGCGAGTATTCTTCATAGAATATAGATTCATCCATCACAGTTATATATGAGAGCAGGTAAACAATATTACTTGTATTTTTTTCTATATACATGGAGGCCATATCTTCTAATATTTCTAATGTAAATTTGAGAATTTGGAGAATTTCTTATCTTCAATATATAGACTTCTGCAAGCTTCTTCAATTAAATCTAAAACTTTGTTGAATTGTTCTGTGGTAAGTGTTGCAAAAAGTGTAGTGCACTTTTCTTCTAACTCTTTATCACCAGGACACCTACTAATATTGTGTCCTTTTGCACTACAATAGGAGCATCTAAACTCCTTATAAAATCTTCATCTATTGCATTGCCAATCCTTTGTATATGTTCTATACATTTTATTTGTAATTTATTTAACATTTACCTTTTCCTGTTTGTAGTCTTTTCGAATTTTTCAATATAACAATTATTTGAGTTGGTGAACTGAATCTTATACTATTCTTTTTTCATATCTTCATGTACTAAATAATAACCATTTATCTGGTTGTTGTTGTAGATTTAACATAAATTTAATAAAATAATCAAATTTGCTTTTCACTTGATATTATCGGTTGAGCTATATCTTATAGTCTATAATCACAGAAATCCTATTGAGTTTTGATCTCACAGTCACCACCAAAATGTTACACTCAAACCACCACTAAAACGGTTTAGTGAAACTAGGGTTTAAAATAATTGAAAGCCTTATGTGCTTAGCAAATTAAATGTGAGCGTGTATAGAGGTTTTTATATGATTTGCTTTTCTAAAGAGGCAAACGGCTAAAGGTATATGAAGATACCGATAGTCATATCAGTTTTTCTATAACTATAACTACTTATGTAATGTGAGAACTGTCGCAGTAATCACGTGAGCAAGATTGTTAAATCACTTAATGATTACAAACGATTATACACGTGTATGAAGACACGAGTATAGGGTTTTTGTTAATTAGTCACTAATGGATTATTCATTTAATTGAGTTGTAGAGAACTATCAGCATTCCAGTAGGAATATCAGTGATATTTATACATGTCAGATAATATATATCAGTTATATTATATCGATTCTATCGATTAGTTATGCTTGATATAATATGACTGATATATATGATAGATATAATAATTATAAAATAAATAAAATAAATATTATAACTTCTATTGATACTGGATTTATTAGATCTATTAGATATTTTAGATTCTTTAGAATCTTTAGATTTGTGTTATGCTACGTAATCACGTGAATGATGGTCATTGATCGCCATGTGACCTATAGCAATGCAATATCGGGACTTTTCTTTATCATGTGATCATAATATTAACGGTAATTTTCATGAGTTCAAACTAAACTCTGGAACCGGTTTTGACCAGTTTAAAAGAAGAAAATACAACCGGTTCAAAATTCTTTTATTTTCTCAAATGAAACTTTCAGATTCTGAAAATAATTTGGCCCGCAAAGCTAGTTTATTTTAAACATAACATATATTTAGATTAATTGTACTCAGCAGTTAACGTTTATGATATAAATATGTTTATTTTTGAATACATAAATTTGGAACATAAATACTTTGTTTAAATTAACAAAAGTAAGAGTTATTATAGCTTATACCAAAATAAAGTTATCAAATAATTTATTACACTCTGCCCTATTTAAAATGATTTTTCTAAAATTATTCGGAATGGTGTCTATTTTTCGAACAGGAGATTATTTTAATAATGTTTTCATTACGATGTTGTACGGGATGTAAAAATAGATAATTTTTGATTGAATGATTATTTATAAAAAAATGTATAACTTTCAATAAAATGTTCTGAACGGAGTTGGTTTTCCGAACAATAAATCGGATAATTTCAGAATGATTCCAAGAGATTTTTTTTATATAAGGTTTAGATATTTTCTTGTTCGGAACGGAGTTGATTTTCCGAACAATAAATCGGATAATTTCAGAATGATTTCAAGAGATTTTTTTATATAGGATTTAGATATTTTCTTGTTATCTGGCATGATTTGGCGAATACATGGGTATCGGCAGGGTAATATGAAGTCACATGGCTGAAGGACTCGTGCGTTGCTATTATATCGTTCCAGGTAATCATCGATATTGACCCGCATTGGAAATTGCACTTTCATGTAACATAGCATAAGATTCCTAAAACACCTGAAAGCAATTGAATATCAATAGTCGAATATTTTATGAGTCTTTATTCATAATTTTAGTTGTACTGTGGGTAACTATATAACAGTAATAAGATTTACAATAGTCATGACCTAGTTGATAGATCCTACATTTATACAGATACAATCTATTTTTCGGCAAATAAGTCCAAAACCTATAATAAGAAATCCCTATCCAAATTAAATTGATGATCTTTTCATTTTTTTTTACTTTTTTTTAAGCTTATTTGCGATGATCTTCATATTCATACTGATGACCCATATTCATTTTATTGTCGACTAGAAATATTGATTCTATTTTAATTTTACACCAACCCTTAAGCTAGAAGTTCAAGATTCAATTTTAAATTGATATACTGTATATTTTTTTATCAATTAAATAGTTTCACGGTCGTCCTTTATTGGAACATAGTTTATAATATGTTATAATGCTTAGTAAAATGCAGGTACCAACGTCAAATTAAAATTGTTAGAAACTTTAATTGAATAGTTAAATGAGTTTACTGGAAAAGCAAATTTTTTGGGTTAGTTTTTTCCGGAGAGATTTCCAAATTCATATTGTGCACGACTTTCGGCCGAAGGGCAATCATCTGTGTTCAATTAATTTGATGGATTCGGCCGAACAATATAAACTAGTGTAAGTACTGCACATGATGCAAAATAATTCATGAATAAATGAATGCGCGTCACTTGATTATATCAAGATGTTCACGCACCATCATTTTATAACATTCGCGAAGCATTAATTTTCTTGAAATATCTTTGTTTTCACATTCTGTTTCATTTTTTTTTATCACTTTATCAAACATTATTATTGCCTCAATAATATCAATTTTAACAAAATACAATATATATTTATATAATAAACTTACAAATTTAGCTAGGTTAATAGTTTCTTGTTTATGCATATGATGTGGTATTCGGCCGAGAAGACTATTATATTAAGTTTGTGGTTAAATTTTTTTCAAAGTGCGTCTTTTATTCGAAGATACCTATCAGAAAAGATCAAATGACCTTAATTATAAAATTATTACCAAAATGTAGCATGGTTAAATTTCCTACTATATAGTATTTAATTCAAAGGTTTAATCATTTTCTCTAATAAAAGATTATTTATATGATTCAATGTAGAGATAATTATTATGATTTATTAATATTTAAAGTTCAAGTGCGTCAAAGTATTTTTATGGAATATCAATTTTGGATTTTATGTTACACTGACTGCCTGGGTTTTTTTTGACCTTGGTAAAGGAATACGATACAAAGATCTCTACATTCAATTTAGTACATGCATAAATTAGACAATGCTCTTTGTGTTATGAGTTGATGTTACACAAATGCGAGCAAAAAACATTACGTAATTAAAATTATACATCTTTTATCGTGAATTTGTTACACGAATCTCTGCATAACTACGTGAAAATATTTTCGGATTAAGTACATTTTGAATGCATGAATGTATGAAACGATATGACGTTTGCAAAAAAATAAAAAACTTCTTGGCAATTTTATCGTATTGTAGAAAAAATATTACTATTGGATATATGTTATAGACTTTCTTTTTACAACCGATTGACACAGCCAAGCAAAAGTAATAAACAGTTTTATTACTTGATTTAAAAATTTTTTATGATTGTAAGATAGAACAAATAGTACTGCAAAGTACACGATTCGCTGTACAAGTTAACATACATTTAATATATGCGAATCTTTTCAAAGACTACATGACACAAGTTTTTCGGCCGAGATAAATTATTTTGGAATAAAAGTAATTGTAAAAGGGTGATAGTTTGTTGAAAGACAAGTAAAGAGCATATCACGCATGAAATCACTTTAAAAATATGGTATCACTTTATGATAGAATTTTAGATAATACTCGCCACGACTTAACCCATAACAGTGGCGCGTTAATAAAATTGAAACGTTAAATACGGAAATGTAAAAAATGAAATATCGCAGATTTGGTTTTCCTTTTTTGAAATTTTTGATTATTGACATTTCTAAAAAATTTTGCAAATTTTTGATCATATGGAGGGACAGAAGCACTTTATTACTACATACAGTAATCTGTAAATATTTATTGAAAAAGTTTGGCATGTAAATTAATATCAGTTAATAAAATCAAATTTAAGAATTGTCATATTTAACAAAATATTAGACGGCATTTTTTTATTGACTTTTTTTGTAATATTCTTCAAATAATATTTTTTTTTGATTTCTTGTTTGACTAGACGGAAATGTTTTTTTGTCAACTTAACCAATTTTGGCATTTATCACGCGATTTATCACTTGATTTTGCCTTTGTTACACTTAAATTTATTAATTGTTAACTATTAACTATTAACTCTGTACAGTACGTAGGATCAGTATTTAACTGTTTAAACTATGATTAAACTATTAAAAATTTATCTTAAATCGTTATTCTTTTTATTAATCAAGAAACATCTCTTCGTTTAAGTATTCTAATCTAGGAACCTTTCAATATTAGCTACCACCTTATTTATAACTATCTTTGATAATTCTCAATTAATGTGTAAATTCGAAGAACTTCCATTTTGATATATTCTTCAACGTACAGTACATAATTAGCATAGCATGCTATAAAATTATATTGTAATATCCGTTACTATCTTATTTGTATTAGGTAAATATATTTGTTAATATAATTATTTACTTTGATACCTTCAAATTTATAAATTGATATTGGTGGTTTACCTTTTAAAACCGCATAGAATTTAGTAACGTTTATGCAATCATAAGGGAAAGAGAGGTGTTATGACGAATTTAACATCTTTTCGATCGTATCACGTACCCTATAAAAAAAGTGGTCCGGGGTGTGGTACGGGTTGTGTCTAGAATCCACGGAATGGCACGGTCGGAGTGGTACGTATAGAGCTGTTGACGGAATATCACGGTAAAAAGTGGTACGGGTGAGGTGGCACGTTATGACACGTCATATGTAATGGCACCTTCATTTCACGGAATGATACGTGTCGAAGGTGGTACGTGTTGGCTCGTTTCACGAAGAGCGAAAGATCAATATACGATTTTTTTTAAAAAAATTGCGATATCTCATAATGAAACTGCTCTGGGTGTCTTAACAAAAAAAATTCCTTGCAAAATTTTGATACATGAGCAGTTGTTAGTTTGTTTATATTGTATTGATTGTTGATATAAATTTATGTAATCTACTTGTATGTATATATTTTTTTTTATCACACGTTAATTCACGTTAATTACCTGGCCAAATCCCGTGCCATTTGGACTAGTAAAGTGTTGCAAAACCCGAGCCATTAACGGTCCATTTTGTACGGGCATACGGTCCACCACGGGCCAAAAAACCGTGCCAATCCAAGCCTCCTACGTACCAAATACGGGTTTAATCCGTGCCACCAAAACCCGTACCTTTATTCAGCCAACCCGTACCTTTACGGTCCATTTTTCTTATAGGGGTAATATATTGATCGAAATCGTTTCGTACCGATTGATTCACTCATTGAGTTGAATCTATAAAATCAGCCGATTCTGATCACTAGAGCCCAAGATATTTCAATTTGAAGTTTCATTAAAAAAATTTTTTTTACATTGGAGGGTTTTATGACGAATCGTGTTATCTCATGATCCCGTGACCAGTATCGAATACATTCGATTCCTCTCATCGAGAGGAATCGATCATGGAGTCAGAGATATCCCTATTCGTCACAATACCTTTTTACTATAATTTTTTTTATATACTTTAATGTTTAAACGGGAGTATCGTAATCAGAATTGAGTGGTTCATACGCCAATCGACTCTTCTCAATCAGAGTATTAAAATTGTTTGGATTATAGAGCCATAAATAAATGACTTAAAGAAATAATTTTATAATAAAAATTATATATATAAAACGAAAAATATATTCCTTTAATATCTCGTGATCCCGTGATCAGAATCGGCGAAACTTGTATCATTCTATTCCTTTCATTATGAAGAACTGAATGGCATAAGTTTTATCCGATTCTGATCATGGGATCCTGATTTGTCATAATACCCCTTCGTCATGATACTCTTCCTCCTTGGTTATTTTATGATTTTGTAGTAAAAATATCATTCAATCATAAATATCTCATTAATAAAACTTTAATGGCTTTTTTCTTCCCACTTTGTATGTACAAAATCATAATAAACACATCATAAGAATAACTTAAAACTGCTATTTCAGAAATCTTGAATATAATTAAGTTTTAAATCACTTCATGGTACAGTATAATATTACAAAATTTCCTTCCGTATATCACGAAATAAGCATAGGGTGTAATTTCAAATTTCGGCCTAAATTAAACTTATTTCGTAACAAAATCCAAAATATCGCTCATGCGCGTTATTCATTATTATATGATAAGCTGTAATAAAAGCGTAAGTTATTACGAAGAATTGATTATGAACCATCATTACAAGTCTTTAAACCTAAAAGTTTCATTTGTCATTCGTATTTCCAATGAAATTGAGAACCTTTAGAGGATGCATTGTCTCAGTACATTGAGTTTTACAGTATTGGACAATGATCCTGCTATTAGTTCAGAAATAAAATTACCTTCAATATTTTGACAACTTGCAAATAAATTTTATGGTTATGAAATTTATTGAACGTTGTATCAAAATAAAATACATCAATATTTTTAATCGCGAATACAATCGGAAGCCCTAATTTTATGTAAATATCATCTCTGATTGGACAAGGTAGATTACGCCAACCTTTGCCTATCAATTAATTAAAAGACTGGTATAAAATAAAAAATGAAAAGCCACCTTAAGTATCTTAATAAAAAAAACTCCTTGCAAAATTGTCACGGGGTTAAGCGATACTACTATTTTAGCACCGAAATCTAACCAGATATGAATCAAACGAACACTCGCTTATTTATTTATTAAAAAATGTTGTTAACGATAATATTAATTCTTCTTTTTATGCAAAGCTCTAAACAAAGACTAATCTATTCTAAGCTATCCCTCTAGATCTTTCCCTTTACATTTCTTATTTATATCCTTACATTCTATACTCTAATATTGACGCTATTACTAATTACATAGTTTATTTTACTCTATTACGGTTATTACTCTGTAAAGTTATTTTAAGCTTTTGATCGTCGCTTTTACTTCGGTTACGTAACAAAAATTTTAATAACATCTATGTCTTATTTGTCTTTAGCACAAACATTAAAGCATGCTTCATTATTTTAATAGATTTTTTGCCATGATATCATATCAGAACTTCGAAATTCATATGTAGGATTCCATCATCCAATCCGGATAACCGTCCAACCCGATAAATCGAATCGAAAAAAAAAATCAACCGGTTTAATATAACAGATTGTTGAAAAACAGTCACACGTTTGATAAACGGGTCATCCATCATAGACAGAATTTGATCTATGGGCTGATGTAAATCAATTGTTTGAGTAACTTATTTATATATACTTTAAAATACTTTTTGAGAACATTTAACTAACAAAAAACAAAACATCATGAAACAATATCTAGATCTAGACGAACATAGAAATTCACTTATAAAATTAATCCAAAATAATTCACACTTCCAAAAACTTAAAAAAAAATTTTTTTATTATTATATATTACTAGTGCTAGTTAACAATACAGTATATAAGTTTTAAATGCTGTAAACGGACAACAAAAAAAAAAAAAAGGATCAAGACATTGCATGTAAGTTTTAAACTTAAAGAACTTTGTGCATACCGTTTGACATTATATTATAATAACAATATGCTTTGTACTGGTGCATATATTTTACGTATTCTGAATATTATAATTAAGCTGTTAGATCTGTAAGTGAAAAGTTGGGTTAAGGTGTAGGTTGATAATACTGTAATATATATAAGTGCTATTGTTCCATTAATTATATGGGCCAAAGGTCATGTCGCGTTTCTAATAGAGGTCGTGATAACTAAGTATATAATAGAATTACATTCAAATTATAATAAATAAAGGATAGATCACGTTTTGATCCATAAATTAGCCAATCATATGATTGTCTTCCTATGAGATTATATCGGATATCCGGGTTACCCGATTACAACCGCTTTTACAGCTGTTTTCATAAATTCTGGGCGACCCTAATCGGCCGAAATTGATAAGTTATTTATCTCGGTGTTACACAACATATATTATCTAGTGATGTGATCCGTTGATCGGCAATCCGGATAACTGTTTGAAATCCGTAATCAGTCATCCGTACATATATGCAGATCTTCGAACTATAATACTGTAATTACTGTAACTATACTAATACGTAATTAACTTATAGTAACTATTAAAGATACATAGATAAACTATTGTTAACTATTAAAAATACACAAATAATTGAATTTAATTTATGTGCATTGATGTCATCTGTTCGATAATATGGAAACAGCAAATAACTCGAACTATAGTTAACTATTAAAACTATACGGATTATAATTAACTATGCAAACTATACGGATTACGTGTAATTCGCATGGATACGGATTCGATTTTGTGTAATCATTTGATTTTGTGTTAATTCGTATGGATACGGATTTGATTTTGTGTAATCTGTATTATACGGATTTAAACGGATCACTAAATCCATCAAATATGGTCATATAGATCACGTGACATTGGGACTAAGTAAATCAAAACTATATATGGTATCATATAAAAATTTATTATCGAATTTTTAACGGTAATCACGACAACGTAATTAATGACAATATTAATTTATTAATATTATAACCCAATATTTAGATGCAGGGCCTTTACTACTAAAAATTAAAAGCTCAAATTTTGAGTAGACCGATAGAAGACCTCTACAATACAAGTAACAGCTAAAATTTTATATTTATTTAAAAAAAATTTTATTGGCAGCTTAAATTTCGTCGAGATTATCCAAACAATAATATAGATAAATTAAGTTGGAAAAAAGTTTTGTTTTCCATATATAATTTAAAAAACGGTTCTGTAACTTTGTTTTCCATATATAATTTAAAAAAACGGTTCTGTAACTTTGTTACTGGATAGGAAAGAGTCGATTGGCGTTGAAGCTTACTGCTAAAAAAGAAAAAGAAATCTGTGCATCTAAAAAAAGGCAAGATGATTTTTTATATAGTTATATATATATATCTGATATATTTGTCATTGATCGATAAGCTTAAATTATAAGTGACCACATATAGTTTTGATTTACTTAGTCCACAGACCATCCCAATGTGACATCCGGCCAATTAAATTTTAGAATCTTGATGAAGCAAATACAAGAAAGAAAAACGAAAAACCTGAAAATACAAAACAACGGCAGTCTAAACCTATTAAAAATGTCGGAAATGCAATTTTGTTTATATATGACAACTACAATCTACCTACCGGTAACCTTAATCTAAGATAATACCAACCCTAAAGTTAATTCGATAAAATATATAATATAAGAATCTGTTCCGCTTTAGACGTCCCCCAAATATGGTACTTTAAAAAACATATTCGTTAGAAAATAGCTTAAATGAACTTAGAAAGCTTGTCATTTAGAATAATTGCTAAACACTTGGATGTTAACAGGTCTTTTATGGATCGAATTTTTCAAACAATTTCAAAAGCATGGCTGTGTTGAAGAATCATCATCACTTTAAATAAATATTATATAGTAAAACTTCGATAAGACCATGCTAAGTTGATTTTTCGTTTAAATTACATAGTATTCAAATTTTATGTGGGCTGGCTGCGGAATTTTTGTTTTAATTGGCTGTAAATTAATAGAATAATGTTCACATCTAAGGCTATGCATAATTATTTTTCATTTTTTTTTTGCACGACGAGGAATCAAAAAATTGGGTTGGCATTCATATTTTTTCCATCAGTCATATCGGACAATTACGGGAAATTAAGGCCTCCATCGAGTGACATCGGATGAGAATAGCGAAAAAAAAATGATTGGCAAAAATAGAATAATTGACACAATTGGGATCTAAAAAAAAAAAAAAAAAAAAAAAAAAAAAAAAAAAAAAAAAAAAAAAAAAAAAAAAAAAATTGAGGTCTGCAAGTAATGCAAAAAGAAAAATCAATTGCATGACCTATTTATTAAAAAAAAATCGTCGGTAAATATTAATAAAAATCTTGACTTCTTATTTCAATTTGTGTTGCATTTTTTTTGAACAAGTTGACAAACTTCTGATCGTATTTAACCTTTTTTTTTTAGTGCCTACTCGTATAATATGGGGTGTTAAGTATTAAAAAGGCAAATTTTCAAAATTTTTTTATTTGATTTTAGAAAGATATATATCAATAAACAAGTTCGCTATACTATAAGTTTCCAAAGCTAATTATATGTATATAATATAATTTTGATCGAACCATGTGCTGGATCATTCATTAATCATACCGAAATCAATAACTTATCGACTTTGGCAAATTTTTTTAGGGTGGCCCAGAATACCTGAATAGTCGGGTTTAATTTCGGGTAACCGACTGATAACCGGTTTTGATCTGATGTGTCACGGTTGGAGATTTTCATATGCATCGTTAATTTATTTTGTCCAATCAGGATGGACTTCTGGGCGTCCAATAGGAACTTGGGAAAAATTAGTAAACTCGTGCATAATATCGGAAAATTTTTTTTTTTTTTTGGCAGTAAAAGGAATACGATACAAGGAACTCATTTAATTTTGTACATGCATAAGTTAGACAATATCAAATATTCTTCACCGAGTCTACGGACAATTTTTAAGGACAGTAAGGACAGTGTACTCACGTGATTTAACTGTTAACTGTTCGTAGACTGTCCGAATATTCTTTGCGTTAGGAATGGATGTTACACAAAGGACAAAACATTGTGTAACAAAGTCTAATACGAATTTGTAACACAATATCCATGTATTACACGCAAATACTTCTCATTTCCCTACGGCCATTTCTTCTACAGGCCATTTATCCAACATTACACAGGTGAAAATTTACTAACAATATATACGTACGTACTAACCAAATGTGATGTTGGGCAAATAGCCTGTATATTGCAGCCGTCTTTCCGGATTAAGTTCACTCAAATACATAAATGTATGAGGCTATATGACATTTTGCAAGAATTAGGTATCTTATGCAGATTTTATCATATTGCAGAAAAAAATATCACAGATTTTATAGGCTTCTATTCATAATGTTCGACAAAATGACTTGATAAAAGTCGCATAAAAATGGCTATTACTCATTTGAAAATGGGTTAGGCTGAAAAAAACAAAGCAAAATAGTACTGCAACTTACATACGGACATGACCCTCTGTGTAAGTTAGCAAGCATTTATGTATGCGTATCTTTATAAAGACTTTATATGTAACAAGTCTCGGCCGAGATGAATCATTTTTGGAAAAAATAATTATTGTAAATAGGTGACAATTGATCATCAAATAATAACACGATGAAATCGTTTTGTAAAGAATTATCACTTAGTTAAAGAATTCTAAATAATACACGCCATGGTTTAACTATAGCAGTGCAGTGGCGCGTTAACTAGAGGGCTGTTTTGTTAAATAATTATTCAATATTCGATTAATATTCGAATAATCGACCAAATCAAATATTCGAATATATTTATTATTCACCGATTAATTCCAATGAATTTTCTGTGATACAAATTAGAAAGATTCGTAATAACATGCTATATAATTTTATATTTATTATATAGTAAAGTGAATGATTAAAGAAATTTAAACAATAACCAATGTTTTACAGTAAAATTATATCGCTTTAACTTTTAATACGTAGGAGAAGCCTGAAACCTAGAAGTTGCAGGCGGCTTAAAGAATCCTATTATATTTAGAAAAAAATTAGTCTATTAAAAATATTATAGTTATATGTGTTGTAATATAATATTATTATCAGTTGAAAACATAAAAACATTTAACAGTGTTGGCGTTTAGACTATATCCAATAAAACTTTTATTTGGACTTGGACAAATATGGACATGGACTAATCCAAATAGTATCCATGTTCATATCTTTTCTTTTGTTTAAATTTTCGGAATATTCCAGAGTTTCCCCGAATTTTAGCCTCATTTAAGTTATCAATTTTGTTGTTAGTTTATGCGTTTATTTGGATTAAGTATCTTATGCCCAATAAAAAAATATGGACAATATGGAAATGTCCATGTCCATATTTGCCAACACTGACCTTTTAAGGTTTTGTACATCGAGTGTATCAGATATTTATTCGAATTTTTCAATGGATTTTCGGATATAAAAAAAGAAAAGACAAGGTCATGCAAATAAAATTAATTGGTTCTTGTAACATCTTAAGACCCAAGGGCACCCGGCGCCCGGATGTTATTGTTATAATTTAAAAAAATGTTTTATAAATTTTTTAAAGACTTAAAACTATTATATATGAATAAGTATAGTACTTGTAGTAATCTTTAAAATAACATTTGACTTTTTTTAAAAAAATTCACCCGGCCGGGTTACGAGAACCAATTTTATTTATGTGCGCGGCCTAAATAAATATCTGAAACGTGTGCCAGAACGTGACGCCAGTCACATAATTAAAATTAGCATTTATATTACATTTAGATATTAAAAAAATTATATAGCAAAAATTGTCAAAAGAACTTTATTTTAGAGCAACAATTGTGTGTTCTATGCAAAGCTTTGATAAATAAGTGAAATAAGAAAACGGCCATCGTTTTGATTGTTTTACATCACACATGATTTTGAAATCTGATCTGTATTTTGAAAATTTGCTCCATAAACCTGGCTCACATTTTGATGTGCTTAATTATTTTGATCAAGCCAGACCTCTAATAGTAATAATTTAAGAACTAAAAAGAAAGAATAACTATTTTAACTGATGGACCACCGGAGTTGACAAAAAGAGGTAATTATAACCCCTTCCCTCAAACCTTTTTTTACCCTACCTTTTTACTAGATAGTGAGGAGGTAGAAGGGGTAAAAGAGGTAAAAAGAGTGTAAAGGGGTAAAAAAAAGAGGAGTAGGGGGTAGAGAGGGGAAGGAGGTTATAATTACTCCTTTTTTGTCAGCTCCTTTTACAAATTAAAATTAAAATTAAATTAAAATTAAAATTAAAGTTAAAAATTATGGTTAGAAATGGATTAGTATTAGAGGAAATATTATATAAAATTGTAAACCAAACTTAAAAACTTAAGATAGGTTTATATAATAAAATTTTGAGATAATAAAAACTTTTATTTTTAACTTCTACTTCTATTTGGTTATATTGTATATTACCAAGCAATTTAATTGGTTAATCATATAGAAAAGTTATATAATCGAGAGAAGCTAGCACCACTTTAAATAATATTTGAATTATGTATTATATTTTAAATATATACTGTATATATAGTGCTAGTATAAATGTTTACATTATTATCAATTATTAATTTACAGCAATTAAAAAATTTTTTGTTACTATAAAAAATGAATTAAAAATAAAAATAATAAAAAAATAATAAAAAAATTAAGCAAAATGAATTATTACATACATGTTTAAATACTAATACTACATATATCAAATAAATTATTCAAATATTTATTATAATTTGCCTTTATTACATAACATAACAAAATATAGTATTGTTTACTAAGGTACTAACCACCCACCATTTGCATTGAAAGCCTTTTTTTTTAGTAGATTTAGGCACTTATTATAATGATATCTATTCATAAAATTGTACTCATATTTCCTTTTGTTGACAACATTCGTTAATATTCGATCAAAGATTCGAGTTATGAAGCTATGTCTATAAAAATCTATAAGTGTTGAAGAAAAACATGTAATATATGGCAAGAAAAGATTGATTCAATAGATACGTAAAAAAAAAGATCGATTCAAGTATAATAAAACAATTATATAATTAAAAGCTATTTAACCAATGGAATTAATGAGCTAAGGAAATATATCTATTAATCCATTAATGTCCATTATTATAATTATTTTATGGGACATAGTCCATTGCCAACCTTCATATTATCGCGAGATTCACGTGAACTTATAATCATTAATTCATTGGGATTAGGTTCACAAGATGATAATGTCATGATCTTTGAGTTTAAAAGCCACCCCAGTAGGACAATGAAAGATCGCACCAATCAGATTTTTTCTAATAGTCGTTTCTCTATGAAACCACCCTCTGTGCATTAACAAAAAAGATTTTTTTTACAAAATTTTGGATATAAAATAAACCCTACTTCGGTCATAACCTTAACTCTAATCTAAGTTTAATTACCTTAAAAATTCGATTGTTTTGATTAACGATTGGTGCATATTGTCGATCTTTCAGAGTCTAAAATAGGTATAAGCCATAAACCCAAAAATGGAAGATGTGCTTTTCTTTCGCTGTTTTAGTAGTTGCCCGAAACCTTATTTTCTGGCTAGTTGAAAGGTTCTTCCCCACCCTTCCTCCTAAAAAAGCCAAGACAATTAACCAAAAGATGGCATTTTGATTATGTTTAATAAAATTTCATTTGGACTTGAAATGTGGACAAATAAATTTTGTATGTTCAACTTTGTCCAAATAAAATTTATATGACCTAATTCGCTCAATTGGCAACACTGCAATCGATCGAACGAGATTTTTGCTTTACGACACATCGATGTTATCCAACGAATTAAAATGGCTGTATATCCCTTACGTCATAGTTAAGTCGACAGCTGCCTCACACTGTTCTGTGTACATAGTAGGATAAAACAGCTTGCACACCCAACGCTGTTCTGATTAAAGAGACAGAGGAAATAAGAATAAATAAAGTTTTGTCGATGTGTTAAAATAATCGCCAACATTGGCAAACAAGTATATCTTTGAATTAATTGAATTGAGCAAATTGGTATGTTATTTGAAATGAAAATCTGAGCGAGAATAATAATGTTATTCATATTAGCAAATTTGGTAGTTATATTAGCCAACAGTCACTTGAACACGTAATCGCTGATGAAATTATTCTAATAATAATATTTATATTGTAAAATACTAAAAGACTGTTGTAAGAAATATATAATAATGAATTTGTATAAAGGCTCTAAAAGAATACAAAGCAAGTTAAGCAATGTATATGTTTATTAAAGAGGTTTAAAACGTATTACAAAATAATTTTCTAAGAAGCAATTTTTAGATTACAATAAATCAACCAAAAATTTTATCAACATTAATAGTTAATACGTGTAAAATAATTAAATTTTATTTAACTCATGCATAACAATTTACATGCGATTAATTGGTTCTACCTTTTAAATTTGTAAGGGACATTGTTTATAGAGTCGTACCAACAAATTGTCAAAGAACAGTGAATTTAAAGAATATTGCATTTAGAAAATTTACTCCAATAAGATAATACACGATAATACAATTTAATATAACAAATTGTATTAGCTAATAAAATAGCCCACACTTATAGAAAAATTTTTTCACTTAGAAGCTTGTATTTAGAGAGGATTAACAGTACAATCTAAAAATTATGGCATTATGTTCTGTAGTAGAACAAAAACTCGTGTGATTGTTTTTTACATTTTTGCAAAAAGTGTCGTATATTTTTTATTTATTATTTTTCTTTGACAACTTTGCGATTATGATTATATGAGTGACGCTAAGAGAAAACATATACTGTAAAAAAAAAAAAAAAAAAAAAAATTGCTAGTCATAGTTTCGATTAGGTGAAAATCTATGAATCCCTTTACAGGCTTTCCTCAGCATTATCTTATACAAACGATCCGGTTGCCATTATCGTTGTAAACAAATATCTGATATCCGAAAATTTTAAATAAGGAAGGTTTGAAAACCTTTTTAGTGTAATAAATAAGATTATCATATTTAATACCCGAATAATGGCTCATTTTGGTAATATCAAAAATCTATTTGTTGTATGTCCAATCTTTACATTTCCTTTTTTATTAAAAATAATGTGGCGAATGCAAATTTGAATGCTAATTAAGGGTGATGTGTGACTAATTTAAGGTGATTATTGTTTAGTTACTTGTTATGTCGGCCGAATAAATAGGTCGGTTTAACTCAATATATGATCTACATACTGCATAAATTGAATTCTTGATATTTATATATAAAATCCCTTCTAACAGCATCAAAAAGGTAACACTCACCATGACTAAATTTCACTCCGCTTTAACCTCCCTCCGAATAAATAAATCAGAAATCACACATATATCCATATACAAGAATTATCACATAATTTAATATAAGAATGTATAATTAATTTTAATGTTAAAGTTTTTTGTATGTGCATATATCGCATAGATTAACCTAAGCGGTTTTATTTATCATGCAAGAGTTAGAGGGCTTGCAAATTAAACGGTGAAATTTATTTATATAAAGACCTTGTTCGTGCTGATAAATTTTTTACGTGTTAAAAGATAGTTATTTCTTTTACTACGTGCGTAAACTGAGCGAACTCGTTTGCTTCATTCCGTTATTTATGGAATCATAAATTTTATATTTTAAGCCATAAGAACGTACTTATTAATAAGTTTTTAATTGTAAGATTTAATTATCGCTATATTATATTAATCTAAAAAAATTAAGCCTTCAATATGGATAGAATGGTTCTAAATTACCGTTATTTCGCTTCTAGTCATCGTTCCTTATCGCCCTTCTTTTCTTTCGAATCATCAATTTATGATGTCGCTATATTCGATTTCTTACCTGCTTTCTTCTTTATCGTTCTTACGATATTTGCAACAAAATTTTTTTATAATATAATTTATAATATGTATATTTCCCCACTTTCAAAAATCCCTGGTCCAAGGTTTTCTTCATTTACCGAAATTTTGGTATCATTGAAAAGACCACAAGGTCGTGTATTTGAATGGTTTTATTCATTACATTCGAAATATGGTAATGTGGTTAGAGTTGGTCCAAAATTTATCTTATTTGATGAGTTAGAAGCTGTAAAATTTATTTTGAAAGATAGCGTAGGTTTTATCTCTATCTGATTGAAATTTTTTTTAAAAAAACACGCAAAATTTATAAGAAATTAATTATAATTATAATTATTATTAGGATATGCCAAAAACTCCATCTGTTGCAGGAATCCGAGCTCATTACAGCTTACCAACTTTATTTTCTGCCACGTATGTTTTTTTTTTAAAAAAAAATCCTAAGCATGAATCACGTGATTTATTTTAATTTTTTCTCTAATCTATTTTTTATCTTGCATAATTATTTTTCAGTGATAAGACGTTTCACAAACAACGAGTAAGCATCTTTTTCAATAGTGTTTCTTGAATAACGTTAAATTTTTATTGTACATTTTATAACTTGAGAAAATAATTTTATAAAATTACAGAAACGTATTTTATCACCAGCTTTCTCTATAAAATACGTAGCGTCACTCGAACCGCTGATACAATCTTGCGTCAAATCTTTAATCAATAAAATCGATTCACATTCAAAACTTTCTCGCAAATCTTCTCGTTCAATAAACTCGACATCTAATCAGTTTAATGATGGTTGTACATCATCGATAAACCTTTACCAGTTGATACAATTTTGTACTTTGGATATAATTGGTGAAACGGCATTCGGAAGTTCATTTAACATGGTTGAAAACGAATGTCATCCATTACCTACGAAAATATTTGAAGAGATGAAAAGAAGGGTCATGTGTCATACTTTTCCTTATTTTAAAATGTTCTTTAAAAAAGATCCTTGGTGTGATGAAGTAAATATTGTTCTCTTTTCTTTTCTTTAAGATTTAAATTTAATATATAACTTTAACATTACATTATTAACGTTGTTTTTATTTATTAAATTTATTAAGTTTATCTCAAAAATCGTAAAAAATAGATTAAAGCAAAATTCACATACAACAAAACCACGTATAGATATTTTGCAAATTCTACTTAATAACCATGATCCACTGAAGCAATCCTCACCGACTGCACCTGTGAACATAACCGATGGTAGAACAATGAGTGATTTTGAGATACAAGATCAAATTATGGAATTTTTAGTAGCTGGTAGTGATTCAAGTGCTTTCACCATCATTATGGCAATTATAATGCTACTTTATCATCCTGAGAAATTGAGAAATTTAAGATTAGAATTGGAATCCACGTTTCCTGAATTACAAAATCGTTCTTGTAAACAAGATGACGACTTATTTTTACCACCTCATGAAAATTTAAAATCTCTCAAATATCTAAATGCCATAATAGATGAAACCTTGCGACTATTTCCTGCTGCTTTAGGTGGAATAATGCGACAGACCACAGAAGATACTATAATTTCTAATCATTTAATTCCTAAAGATACTATAGTTTCTGCGTCATTATGGAAACTTCATCGATCAAAACAAATTTGGGGTCAAGATGTTGATGAATTTGTACCTGAACGATGGTTTGATTTGGATCCGAAAATAAGATCTGATGCTTATTATCCTTTTGGTAATGGTTCTCGGTTATGTATAGGAATTAATTTTGCCATGATGGAAATGAGAATTATCATAAGTGCATTGATAGGAAATTTTGAATTTTTTGTTAAGGATGGAACGGATTTACAGATTGTACAGTTTATTACCCCTTCATTAAGGAGTAAAAAATTTGATGTCGAGGTTACTCGACTACGTGAATGTAAAAATAATGATGTAAATACTGCATGATTGATTTTACTGTTAAAATTTTTTTTGTATCAATTATATATCGAATAAACTGTGGATAGTCTTTTTACCATTAATTAGCACTGATTATATATGTTACTTATACTATTGGAATATTATTAAAAAGCTTAATTTAATAAAATTTGTAAAAAAAAATATTCTTTTTTAGAGTTCATTTATTCATCGCATATCAAATTTTAAATCATGTAACGTAACACGATCAAAAAAACTTTCGTTTTGTCAAAATCGGGTTATAACTCAAAATTTAGTATATTAACAAAAAAAAATCTTTACTATTAAACATTTCTTCTCCCGCCTACACACTACTCTAAGCCCACATTAATCCTAACTAACAAAAAGCCGGGCTATTTTAGTTGGTTTGATTTTACGTTACACATCTGCAACAGATGCATATGCGTTGTATAAATTCTCTCTTCTTTTTATTATGTACTAAATATCTCAAGTCGAATTTTGTTAATTTCAAAAATATATAGCTAACAATAATCAAGATTTAGTTAATAATAGTCGATTACGAAAGCATTCTTGAGAATTGGTATGAACTATTGTTTCGGCCTAAACATCACCCAAAGTCCGAAACGTTTCGGTATTGCCCAAAATCCGAAACTTCAGAAATTACCGAAACTTCAGAAATGTCGAAACCCTCCGAAATTGGACAAACCCGAAACTTAGCAAATAAAAAAAAGAAGAAAAAAATTTTCGTGCCCCGCAAACTTGCGAACCTTTCGTAAATTAAAAAAAAAAGTACCCCACAAACTTGCGAACCTTTTGTGAATAAAAAAAACGTACCTCACAAACTTACAAACCTTTTGTGAATATATATAAAAAAAAAATGGAATCCGAACATTCAACTTAGTGAATAAAATGCTCATTTATGTGGGGAAACTTAACCTATACCCCGGGGTACAGAGTCTTAACCTATGTCTATCATGTGATTATTATAGAAAATATTTGTGATTGGTTAATTTAATTTATATTTGGTACGCGTTTATTTTTTGCTATTGCGTGTATTAATTTTACAAATTATGGCGCAAGAAAATTATGACTCAACTGCTTCTGAAAGTTCTGATTACAGTTCATATAGTTTTGAACAATCTTCAAAAAAAAAAAAAAAAAAAAAAAATGGGACGGCGGGTAATGCAAAATGAAAAATCAACTTTGCGTGGCTAATATAGTAATTATTATTATATACTTACAAAAAAGCTGAAAGCCAGTACTGTATAAGTTTAAAGTATAATTGATTTATATCAACCTATTAAATAAATATAATAAATAACGAGATACAGTATTAAAATCATGTTCTTATTTAAAATACATTAAATTTATGATGTAGACAAGTTTTACACCTGTGATGCTAGTATTATATTAAAGTAGATCAGTTTGGATGATCAGATCAGTATGTTATAGGGGTGTAAAATGCCCATTTTAAAATCCGTACCATACTGCTTTTGTTTTATATATTATTAAGGTTTGTTTATTAGAATTGGTATTTTACACCTAATACCAGACCGATCAGCTCGCCCATATCATACTTATTTTCTGTAATACCGAGAAATCTCACTGAATCAAACTTAAGAAAGATTTTATAATATTTGGATTTTAACTAATTTGTATGAGCATATTAGTATAAATTTGCTTAGACCATGCGCATGATGCCCATCTCTAATTTCGATCGACTGATATGGGCAATGGACTAGGAAAACCCGTCTTTGAAGGGGGTTGCGAGAAAATGGCGATTATTTGTCTGTGAAACCTAAATTTTACCCTGAGATTTTGGTTTTTTTTACTGGAAAAACAATGTCATGTGATTATGAAACACTGATTGACCAATCTAATGTCAATCTTTGGTTGTAAATCTATTTTTAGAACACGATCATTCAAGTTAAAATATCTCGATAAATTATTATTAACGTAGGATAAAAAATTAACGTAGGATAAAAAGTGAAATACATATAGATATAAATTGGAACTTTAATTTGAATCAAAATCTTGAAATTGATAAAAAAGTGTCAAAGACGGGTTTTCCTAGTCCATTGTTGTTGTTAGGAAATGATCAGGCACCGAAGAAAAAGAAAGGATCGGGCACCGAGGAAAAGGGGTCGGAGACAGAGGGCCACAGCAAAAGCACAGCACAGCCACAGTTCCCAACCAATAACATTCATGCAGATCGTCACGTTACTGCAAAAGTGTCTGACAGTTAGGGTCACGCGGATCAATTGGATCTAAAATTTTGCAAATTAACATCATTTCGATTGCCGTATAACCATACACTACGTGATATTATACAGACTTTTCATTTTAAATGGATGTCTAAGCGTAAATATTTTACGTAAATAATTAATAATTAACCTTAAAGTATGTCCATTCCACATTAGAATTAGGTTAGAGTTAGGTATATTTTCATTATAAAACTGTTCTTGGTTTCATATTGAAATAAAGTATTTTATCAAGGGGTTAAATAAAAAAAACAAAAAAAAAATAAATAAAGTATTTTTTGAAAGATTGTGGATATCGTTCCTTAAACAATTCTAAGGTGGAAATATCTCATGTAAATTAATAATTAACCTTAAATGCTATATCCATTCCACATTAGATATATTTTCATTATAAAATTGTTTTTAACCAAGAAAATACAATACGCCTTTTGGTTTCATATTAAATAAAGTATTTTTCGAAAGATTGTGGATATCGTTTCCTTAAACAATTCCTTTTGATTACTTTCAATTTATTATAAATATACACACTATTTAGCAAGTTTGAAGCAAAAAAACTGAAATAAAAAATAAAATTAACAAATATTAACAGAAAACCAAAATGAAGCTTAATCTTTTCCTGCTCTTATCGACTATCTTTGCAATTACTATTGCTTTGGCACGTCCAGTAACCAATGCTACGAGTCGTGTTAAATAGTAAGCACTTTTTCTGTATTATAATGCGGACAAATCTGTTTATAATAGGCTGTTATATACCCGCTTACTTAGCAGTCAGGGAATATGCCTCCTAGAGTGATAATTTATAACAAATTTATATAATGAAAACATATAAATTTCTATAAACTTTAAGCATCACAATATTTTCGACCTGCATGGTTAGCATAAAAATTAACACATAATTACGGTTTAAAACTAGTAAATTTTAACTTTTTATGAAATTCGATTAATAAAATTTACAATGTTTATAGAATTTTAAAAGTGTTCTAAATAACCTTAATCTACTATTTTCGATATGCTTGATTCTAAAGTTTGAAAAAAAGTTTTAGTAAATCAATATTTTTAATATAGTTTTTTATTATAAAAAAAAAAAACACATATATCATCAACAGGTATAACATATTTCCTGACTATTGGTACAACCAATAAAAATGCGTATAACCAATCCTAATAAAACTAAAATTACATGTAATAGCTATTATGGATATGTTTTGTTCTTATAACATAATTATCTTTAGTATCCAAATTTTATATTTATATACTTATTCTCTAGTTTTCTAAAATAATAAATAGCGAGTAAGTACTTATTCTATTATCTAATATAATTATCCTTTAAATGAATTTTAATACTAATCTTTTATTTATACAATAAAGAATAGTCCGTAAGTTATTTTATTCTGTTATTTAATATAATTATTTTTGAAAGAATTTTAATACTAATAATTTATTTATTTACTTATTTGTTTAGAAATTTGAATAGTGATTGGTGGTAAGTTATTTGGAGTTTCTTCAATTAAAAGGGCCCATTTTTACATATATTTTATTTTGAGATATTTGAGTTTAATTATTTGTTTTGATTTTCGGACTGATCCGGGATCAATCAAATTTCACGATATTGATTGGTTAAAGACGGCAGGTGACTATCGGGTAAACTCGTGACGTGTTGGCTCTACGCAGCCTCTTGTAATTTTTCTTTTTACATTATCTTGATTTTTTATTATGTAATTCAACTTTCATTTATAATTAAAAAAAGTCAATCATGTCAAAATTTATATGAATTTAACGAAAACTCATTTTTCAAAAAAATGTAAAAATGGGCCCTTTTAATTGAAGACACCCCATTTTATTCCGTTAATTAATAGAATTGTCTTTTGAAGCAACTTCAATGCTAATCTTTTCTTTACCTCTTATTTCTTTAAAAATATAAATAGCTGGTAAATATTTATTCTGCTATTTAATATAACAGATAATTATCTTATGAGACAATTTCAGTACTAATCTTTTATTTATACACTTAATTATTTAAAATAATGAATAGCGAGTAAGCTATTTTATTTCATTATCTAATATAATTACATTTTAAAATATTTTTAATGCTAATCTTTTATTTATTACTTATTTAAAATATTAATAGTTGGTGGTAAGTTATTTTATTTTGTTATCCAATATTATGATTTTTAAAAATTTTTAATTTAACCCTCTGCTATTTAATTATTTATCTAAAATAATAAATAGCGGGTAAGTCTTTATTTTGCTGTCCAATATAATTATTTTTAATGCTAATCTTTTATTTATACATTTATTTATCTAAAATAATAAATAGCTAGTAAGTATTATTTTGTATTTAATAAATTATCTTTTAAACTATTTCAATGAAATCTCTCAATTATATATTAATTTATCTAAAATATGAACAGTTGGTAATTTATTATTCTATCATTAATATAATTATCTTTTGAAAGAATACTAATATACATTTATTTAAAAGAAAATTACTACAAATCACCGCTGGTGATTATCACCGGTGATCTACAATACATAAAACAAAATAAACAAAACAAACTAAATAAAAATTAAATCTCTTTAATATTAGGGTAAAGGTGAGAACTGGGATGGGGCATAGGGTATAGTTTATACCAAAATTTTATGAGGAATTTTTTTTTGCATAAAAAAAAGTAGTTTCATAGGCAAAATTTCAGGTTAGAAGCAATTTTAGGAATTTTTTAAAAATTTTTTGTTTTTGTTACACAAAAATTGATCTACATGTTACACCTGATCCTGAATTTTATGGTGATAAATAGCAAACTTCTATTTAAAATAACAAATAGTGAGTAAGTTATTTGATTTTATTATATAATATAATTACTTTTTGAAACAATTTTAATATTAATCTTTTATTTATTTATTTAAAATAATGAATAGCGAGTAAGTTATTTTATCCTGATATTTAATATAATTCACCTTTGAAACAATTTTAATACTTGATTTATATTTGATTAAAAATCTGAATAGTTGGTAAGTTATTTTATTCTTGAAAACTTTCAATAATAATTGGTTTTTAAAACAATTTAATATTAATCTTTATTATATATGTATTTATTTAAAAAAAATAATGAATAGCGGGTAAGCTAATTGTTTTGTCATCCAATATAATTATCTTAAAACAATTTTAATACTAATCTTTTATTTATTTACTTGTTTATTTAAAATAATAAATAGCGAGTAAGTTATTTTATTCTGTTGCTAAATATCATTATTTTGAAATTTTTTAATTTACCTTCTGTTTATTTACTTTCTAAAATAATAATAGCAAGTAAGTACTCTATTCTATTATCTATATATTTATTTTTAAAACAATTTGATTACTAATCTTTTATTTATACATTATTTATCTAAACAATGAACAGCCCGTAAATAATTTTTGTGTTATCCAATACAATTAACTTTTGAAACAACTTTAATGCTAATTTTTTATTTATTTACTTATTTATTTAAAATAATAAATAGCGGGTAAATTATTCTATTCTATTATCTAATTTAATTATCTTTTAAACAATTTCAATAATAATATTTTTTTACTTAATTATTTGTTTAAAATAATGAATAGCGAGTAAGTTATTTTATTCTATTATTTAATATAATCTATTTTAATGCTAATATTTAATTTATTTACTTACTTTATATTTATTTAAAAGCATATAGATAGTAAGTTATTTTATTTATTCTATTATCCAATACTATAGTATTATCCAACATCTTATTATGATCGAATTGCCAAATAACCAAGTTATTTGTGAGTCTGATCATAGTAACGATATCAAATAATTCTATTATTGGATGTTAAAATACCATTAACTTATTTATCTGATTTGCAGTTAGATTATGGAGTTATTTAAAAAATAACTCCCATTATCAGATATTTCACATCCAATAACTATACATAATTTTTGAAATTTTTAATTTAATCTTCTGTTTATCTATTTATTTATCTAAAATAATAAATAGCTTGTAAGTATTATTTCTGTATTCAATATAACTATTTTTTTAACCAATTTTAAAACAAAATTTTCATTTATACACCTTTTATCTAAAATAATAAATAGTGAGTAAGTAATTTATTCTGTTATTTAATATAATTACTTTTAAAATAATTTATTTATTTATATACTTAATTAAATTAATAAATACAGTAATGGCGGGTAAGTAATTTATTCTATTATTTAATATAAAGTAACTTTAATACTAATATTTATTTATATACTTATTTATTTAAATAATAAATAGCGGGTAAGTAATTTTATCCTGTTATCCAATATACTATTTTTAAAGAAATTTCATTACTAATCTTTTATTAAATATATTTATTTATCTAAAATATGAATAGTCCGTAAGTATTATTTTCTGTATTCAACATAATTATATTTTGAAATAATTTTAATGCTAATCTTTTATTTATACATTTACTTATTTAAAATAATAAATAGCCTGTAAGTAATTTCCTTGTTTCCAATATAATTAAATTTTAATGCTAATTTTTATCTATATACTTATTTATCTAAAATAATAAATAGCCATAAGTAAATGCTCTGTTATCTAATATAATTATTTTTTGAAAGAATTTTATACTAATATTTTATTTATTTATTATTTATTTAAAACAATAAATAGTTGTTAAGTACTTTATTTAAAAATTTTTACTTTAATATTCTGTTTATCTACTCGTTTATCCAATAATGATTATCTTTTTAAAATAATTTAATATTAATCTTAAATACTTATTTATCCAAAATAATAAATAGTTTGTATCTTTTTAATTTATTTTTATTCTAAATTTTTATTTATATATTTATTATTCTAAATAATATAATAGATTGTAAGTATATTATTCTGTTATCCAATATAATTATCTTTTAAAAAATTTTAATACTAATTATTTATATAAATACTTATTTTAAAAATAATAAGTGGCATTAAGTTATTTTATTCTGGCATCTAATATAATTATATTTGAAAAAATTTTAATATTAATTATTTACTTGTTTGTTTAAACTATTAAATAGTTGGTATGTATTTTATAATAGTATATTATCTGATATTATTGTCTCAAAAATATTTTATTCTAATATTATTAATATAAATATTAGCTAATAGGTATATATTGTACTTTATTATTATTATTATTATTTTAATAACAATATTATTCATTAATCTACTGTATTTATCTATTTATTTATTTATTTATCTTTGATTCAAAAATTTGATCTCAATTTAATAGTTTGAAACTAAGCTTTATAGTCAAACCTTCCTAAATATAACCTCTCTAAATGCATAACCTCTCTAAATGCATGACTTGACTTGGTTCCAACTCATATGTTACTTATAGGAGGTCTGACATACTTAAATTATGATATAATAATCAACTATTTATTAAAACTATTATTATTTAGGGAATAGAAATTTGTCGCACCCGCGACATGTCGCACCTCCCGATTCGGCCAACCAAATCGCACGATTTTGTAGGCAAAAAATTTTATTTTTTAAAAATTCAAAATTTTACTAGTAAAATGTAAAAATAAATAAGCGATATCAAAGTATATAATGTAAAATTTTATTCTGAACAACTTTTTCTAAGTCATAAAGATAGATTATCTTAGTAAAAAAAAACGTTTTATAAGAAAAGTCAAAAATTGCAAACGTTAGCACATATAAAACTTTTTTTTTACTAATATAAATCTATCTTTACGTTTAAGAATTATATGTAAAGTTTTATGCTAAACAAGTTTTTCTAAGTTAAAAAGTAGATTGTTTTAGTAAAAAAAAAAGGTTTATATGTGCTAACTTTAGAAATTTTTGATTTTTCTTATAAAACGTTTTTTTTTACTAAGACAATCTATCTTTATGACTTAGAAAAAGTTGTTCAGAATAAAATTTTACGTTATATGGCTTGCTATTTTATATAAATTTTACACTTTATTATGTGAAATTTTTAATTTTTAAAAAAAAATTTTTTTGCCTATAAAATCGTGCGATTTGATTGGCCGAACCAGGGGTGCGACATGTCACGGGTGCGACAAATTTATTTTCCCTATTATTTATTTTAGCAGTATTATTTATTATTAGTAATAGTATTATCTAGCTGGCAGAATTTTTTTATATTACAAATAGTTATTCCTTAGTTTATAAATTTTAGCAGGCAAATTTGCCTACTTAGATATTATAAAATTGGCCTTGATTTACCATTTTTAATATTTAACATATTTAAATAAATTTGATATAATAATATTTGAAAATAAGGAATATATTTTTGCAATATTTGTATTTAGATTACTTATAAGCCAAAAATATACAACTTTAAAGAATTTTTTAATAAAAAAATAATTTACAATTTTTTGGCAAACTTTTTAAATATTAGTTTTAAAAATATTCTTTTTAATACAATATTATAGTTTATCTAAAAAATAACAACTTTCATTATTTACTTTTATTAATTTACTTATGAAAATTAAAACTTGTATTAGAAGCAAAAATTTTTATTATAGATGAGAACATATAAAATTTAAAAAATCTAAAAAAAATTTAGTTATAATAGTTCAAAACAAAATTTAAACTTTTATTATTTTAAATTTTTAATAGTTTAAAAATTTTTCTTAAAATAGTGTTAATAAAGTAGATCTTGTTTTATATTTTTAAATAGAAATTATATATTTAAAATTAATATTTAAAATTTTATTAAAAATTTTTAATTTTTTAAAAATTAAGCAGGCAAATTTGATTCTAAACAGAATAAGGGATGGTTCATGATTGAGTAAACTTTTCATTTAAGGCAATAAGTTTTTTTTGTAATACTTTAAAATTTTATTTTTTTAGATCTTTAATTTGTTTATTTAATTATTCAAAATAATTGCCAAATAATAACAATAACCAACTTGGTATATTCTATTAGGGCCAAAAACTGTTTTTGCTTCTCAAATTTTGGAAGTTTTTGCTAAAATACATTATGTATAACCTTGTACTAGATGTTCAGGTCTTGATAATATAGAATTATAAGTTGCAAGGCTAAATTAATGTGAATTGCTTGATTTTTGTTGTAATTTAGCAAATTAATTTTTTTTTGTCTTTTCAAATTCATAATCATGTTGAAAATAATATAATTTTTAAAATATAAACATAAATTTTAATTAGTAAATTTACTAGGGAATAGAAATTTGTCGCACCCGCGACATGTCGCACCCCCTGATTCAGACCAATCAAATCACATGATTATGTAGACAAAAAATTTTAAGTTTTAAAAATTAAAAATTTTACTAGTAAAATGTAAAAATAAATAAGCGATATCAAAGCATATAATGTAAAATTTTATTCTGAACAGAACAACTTTTTCTAAGTTATAAAGATAGATTGTCTTAGTAAAGAAATACCGATTTATAAGAAAAATCAAAAATTTCGATCATTAGCTCATATAAAAATTTTTTCACTAATATAATCTATATTTACGTTCAAGTATTACATGTAAAATTTTATGCTAAACAACTTCTTTCTAAGTTAAAAAGTAGATTGATTTAGTAAAAAAAAAGTTTTATATGTGCTAACTTTGGAAATTTTTGATTTTTCTTATAAAACGTTTTATTTTACTAAGACAACCTATCTTTATGACTTAGAAAAAGTTGTTCAGAATAAAATTTTACGTTATATAGCATGCTATTTTATATATATTTTACACTTTATTAAGTAAAATTTTAAATTTTTAAAAAATAAAATTTTTTGCCTATAAAATCGTGCGATTTGATTGGTCGAA